>JAOWBN010234581.1:0-12399 GCA_028565015.1 Pinguicula moranensis
ATTTCTGGCTTGGCAGGAACGAATGGAGCACATCTTTGAGCTTCATAACTTCTCAGAAAGTATCAAGGTAAAATTGGTTATCTCTCAGTTTAAAGATGATGCTTCTACTTGGTGGAAATATTTTAAACGGAATAGGGATCGAGATCTAGAGACATGGAGAGCCCTTATTATTCATATGAGATAACTTATGTTCCTGGTTCCTATGTTCATCAGTTTAAAGATCAATTGCTAGATCTACGCCAAGGTAATCATTCAGTTATTGAATATTATCATGAGAGACTATCTTTGAAATTGAAAGCAAGAGTAGAAGAAGATGTTGAGTCAGCAAAGGCTAGATTCATTTATGGCCTCAATCAGAATATTCAGCGTCGATTGGATAGGTACACCCTTCACTGTCATGGTATTGAGGAATTATTGTCCTATGCAGAGATGATTGAGCGAGACTTCCGAGAATTCGCTGCTAATTGCACAAAATATGTTGTTTCTTCCCAAGGAGGAGTGAACCAATGGCTTAGAAAGAATCCTTCCGAATCTGCTCAGAAGATGACCAATGAGGGAGATGTACGGAATGAGGATAAGATCGAGGAGAGTGATACAAATGCCCTAAGCCTAATCGTGACTGACGAGATTCCGAACACCGAGTTGCCCTATTCAAGATAAGAGAAAGTTGTTTCATAAGATATTTCATTTCTTGTTGAGAAACCAGAAAAAGATTTGTGTTCTCCAACTGATATTGCGGTTGCTCCTACAACTGAATCTTCACTTGAGGAAAATACGGGAAAAGGTCAAAGGTCTATTTTTCAAGTAGAGCCATCCAAATTAGATCACCTTATTGGATTTGTACCAGGACCCACGACAGGCTTGAATGCAATGCCTTCACGATGGGATTGGACTGGAACCTTTCAAGGAACAACTGACATTGATAGTGCACGAGTGGTCATTGCGAGTGTGATTTCTGTTTCAGACTTGGAATAAGATAGTTTTGAAGATGAACCACCTTTTCAGATTTGCAATGAATTTGTGTCCTGTTTTGAACATTATTTATATGAGTGGTCCTTATGATTTATTGGAGAAGGTCAATTGCAAAATAAATATTCGAGGGCGAATTCTTTTTAAGAAATGGGGAATGATACGATCTTAAATTAAAATTCCGATCTTATTATCAGCTAATGCAGAGTGTTCTAATTCATATGAAGATTTAGATTCCAGGACGAATCCTTTCCAGGAGCAAGGCGATGATGTGATTATTGGGGGTCCGAGACAAATTTGGATTCTTGCATGGTTTAAAGTAATTGGATCCTACCAATGTGAATTGTAGTATAGCGCAGTTTTGTGGTTTCTTCCAATCAGAGGCACAAATATGGTCGGATCGATCTAAAAGTTTAACTGGACTTCAAAGACTCATTGGGAGTCTTCGTGTTCAAATTAGATTGGATTTGAACGGTCCGATCGTGAGATATGGATTTTAGAATAAAAATTTTTTTGTTTAAAATTATGAACTTGAGAGAAATCTCTTTGTTTATTGAATTTATATTCTGAAGAGAATTAGGTTGCATGCATCTTATGGTTCATGTAAAGGTTGATTCTATGATATTCGTATTTATCGTAGAGTAGATCCTCGTGTAGGCGTTTGATTGAACCTCTGTTTTACATTCATTTCTAGCATAGTAGTTGGCTAGGGGTTGATGTTCCATGTTTGATTAGGTTTCTACGACATAATACGTTTCTTTCATCTCCGTTCTTTTTCATCCTTCTATTTCGTGTAACTTTTTATTGGGTTGCACAATCTATCATTTTAATTTTGCTTAATTTCGAAATCTGTCAATTAGTGTGTTTTTGTTGATATAAGAATAAGTTACCGACTCCACGTTTATATTCCGCTAGCGAAAATTTACATAAGCTGTCAATAAGGAAAAATAGAACACTGGCCAGAAGGTATAGTAAAGACCATCTTATCAGCAGTAAGCAAGTGAGAGGGGCCCATAAATTGTAGCAATTGGAGGTAGATGGCCATGCCATCTCTTACACCATCAACTATGGCAAAGGCATTAAATAAGGAGGGTAGAGGCGTGACATTCAAGACCTGAGTGGTGAGATAGCTCCTCCCAAAGTCTCTGCAAATAGCTAAAGTAATCAGCAATAGATGATTCTAGAGTAACCTGGGAAACACGACTGAGGTCCTGGTGAAGTTCAAAGACTCGAGAGTCATTGCGCGCTTGCACATATATCCTTTTGATGCCATCCCAAAGAGTCGACATAGTCTTGTGGTGCATAAGCATGTCGTAAGCCGATGATTCCATGGAGTCAAACATTCACCCATTCAACAAAACACTTGTCACACGGTGCGCTATCATGTGCGTGAGAGACAAATCCGTGTGGGTGTCAGTGAACTTTGCAGTTAGAGATCTTTTGGAGGATCTCCATGATGTCAGATGAATAAAAATTGACACTGGAACAAAAAACCTTACTGTTAGTATGTACACTTCTCTGGACAGCACATCAGAGGAGACAATGTAGACTGAACAAATCCTCCAAATATGGGAAGATGGATACCAGACAGGTCCAAAAAACTAAGAGAATGAATGAACCGAGGTCCTTACTACATTACCAGAGAGGCCACATACTTAGATTTGTAGCCATACCGGCTGCAAAGAGAACGGTGATGATTGGGTTACTGGGGAAGGTGGCAGCGGGTTCTGTGGGTAGTGGGGGTTGCCAGCAATTTTAGGGTTAGTGGGAGGGGACGACGACTTTTAGGGTTAGTGGGAGGGGACGACGACTTTTAGGGTTTGGGAGGGTTGGACGATAATTTTGAGGAGGCTAGGATCTTGCTCTGAAACAAAATAGAATTTAAGTAAAACGTATTATATTTATATTTTGAGAGTACATGAACTTATATAGATTAATACAAGAGGTAAAACTAGGTATGAATAAAATTTTAGACTAAGCTAAAAATGGATTCATACACATATTCCAACAGTTTAAAATGATTTGAATTGCCACTAGAACTCTGTAAGGCACAACTTTATTTATGGGATAAGATGGATCGAATACTAATGTGTAAATGTTGGTACTTTTTTTTCTACAGAAAAAACGAGAAAGAAAAGCAAAGGAGGTGACGGACAGCCTATTAAAGCCTATAGATTACTCTTACCAGAAAGATTTTGTCACTAGGTCAAGAAAATTTAGGAAAAAGCGATGAAATTATTTGAATGATTCATTTATATTTGGAGGCATTGTGAAACAAACAATACAATACCCAAGGATAACACATTTTGATCATGAAAAATATACATCTTCTTTTCAAAAAAGTCAAACAATAAGTAAGATAAGTGCGTAATCAAAAAGTAGAAGAAATACGTGGATTAGCAGAAAAGAGATCCTGAGGTGAATCATCAAACTTCACCTTCATTATACAAAAAGGCACTTCCAAAGAGTATTTAGCACTAGTACATTAGACAAAAGGTAGGATGATACATGCATTTGACCACATTCTATCAGCCTTCAATCCCCAATTTATGAAAGAGCATTTACCTCCATGAGAATTCTTCATCTTGATGCATTGCATTTCGATGTAACATCTTCACAACTCACCGTAAGAATAGGTAAGTTGTGTGGTTAGAACTGAACTTGATCCAAGAATGATATGGAAAGGGGAATTTACGGGTAAGCACTATCGTGAGCAATATGCAAAAGAAGAAGAATTCCATGAGCATTGACTTGGAAACAAAAAATATGGAGGTACACTGAAGTACAGAGTGGATATATCCAGTTAATGCTACGCAAAACCTCCATAGCTATCTTGCTCTATTGCCTTGCCAACTGTATATGAAATACTGGCCATCGAAAGAAGCTGAATGAAATATACTGCGACTTTTGTAAAATTTTATCGATGATTTTCTTTAATGTTATGTACTCTCGTACGTGAGCGCTGGCAACCCACCCCTCCCCACTAAAAACCTGGCATCTCCGGTCACCAGAATCATAAACCACAACCAAATTCACGCTGACAACCTTGCAAAGACAAATAATTAACACCACAAACCTTCAACCCATCCAATTAGTCCCCCGGAGGTGCAACGTGTGCCTCCGGGATACCAATTACAACACCTTTCAGCACGATTCCCCCCGTCCCATTTCACCCATCATATGAAGGCCCTGTTTTGCGCAGCCTTCGAAAAATTATAATCCAATTATAAGCACCTTCCCGCCAAAAAATAACTCTTCATTTTTTCAAAAAAAAATTCTTATAATCCAATTATAAGCATAAGAGGGTCTGCGCAAAACACCCCCGAAAACCATAGAGACCATGACCACAGATTGGACTGTAGTTACTAGCCGGTCAAGACCTCTTCGATATGAAATTAGGGTAGGGAAAGCTATAGATACATACAATAGATTACCCAATTAGGAATCCTACCCAGAACCGAGCATGGAAGGGCAAGGTACTTAGGGGTAGTGAGATGGCAGGAGCTGGATTTCCGATTAGTGATGTATACAGTCAGTCACCTAGGACCGAGGATTGAGGTGGAATAGTGAACGCGTGGAAGATGCATAATGGAATAACCTTCTACTTTACTAACTTCCCCTATGCAGAGAACACCAGGTAACTGCGAGCGGTCTTTGATATGCAGGGCAAGGTAAGTGATTGGCTGATTCTGAATAAACTCTCTCTTGCTGGAATGCAATTTGGTTTCGTGACTTTTGATGAAGTAAGTTGTGTGGAGAGTCTGAAATGGAAGTTGAATAATGAATGGTTAGGAACTTTTAAGCTTAAAGCAAATGTAGCTCGCTTTAGAAGGGACCATAGACAAAAGACAAAAGTGCAAAAAAATGTAATAGAACAGGAAGGAAAAAGAACTACAAAGACATGGTAGTTCTTGGAGCTATGCAGTCAATGATAGCTAAAAAAAACTTGGTTGGAGATAAGCAGTTGATGATTGCAGAAAAAACAAAATAGGTTGGAGTTGGACCAAATAGAAAGATATATCTATCATTTAAAACAACAAGAGAAGAGTCCATGTGGTTAAAAGACAGTCGTTTGGCACTATTAAAGAATAATGAGGGCTGGATAGATTTCCAAATTGAACTAAAATGGTGTGGTTACCTAAACCTAAATGTAATCCCTATGGGAGCTGGCAAAGTATTGATTTGGAAAGAAGAATATATTGATCTAAAGAACCTCCTAAAAATTGATTTTGAATGGATTGAGCAATGGGTAAGTTATGTGACTGTATGGACTCATCAAACACCAATAAAAGAGATATTGTGTTGGATTCAAGGTGTATGGTATACCCTATCATGCCTGGAAAGTTTCAATATTTGAATCCATAGGTACTACAATAGGAAAGGTTGTAAAAATGGATGAGGCTACAGTAGGAAGGAAGTACATGGAGGCAGCACAGATATTGATACAAATTGAGCTAAACCAAACAGTCATTCAGATGATAACAGTAGACATTGATGGACAAGGTCGTTGAAATAGGAGAAAAGAAATTTGAGACAGATATATGGCAGGGCAAGTATCAAAGTGAGACCACATCTGATGAGGAAAGCTGTTTGCAAGGAAAATACTCGTATGAATTATGGTCGGAAGAGGATAGTATCAATGAGAGAGAAGTGGCTCGGTATCCAGTGTCAATAAAACAACACAATAAGATGAAAATAACACAATAGCCAATGAGGAAAATACAAAGAACAGAATACAATCGGATCAAAGAGTACCAGAGAGGAACAAAGTGGGAAAATTCTGGCAGCCAACTAAGTTAGATTGGTGGCCTGAAACACTAGAACCATTCACACAGGAAGAATCGGGAGAGGATAAAACAGAAGTAGAAAGAGATATGGAAAAGAAACTGGATTGTGAGATGGTGTAGGAAACACCAACGGTATTGGAAAACTTAGAAAATTTAGATGTGGAGGATAGGATAATACAGGAAGTGCTAGCAAATGACCTCATGGAGTTTATCATGGGATGCATAAAAACAGAGAAAAACAGGAAAGACTTCAGCCAAACTCATGGAATTACAGGTTCTCAACACAAAATCAGTAAGCAAATGCAACAGAACGTCAATAACAGTAATCAAATTCAGAAGACTCCCAGAAAACAAAAAATGGCAAATCTAGAAAAAATCAGCAAATCAGGGGAAAAAATACAAGGAAATCAAAGAGAAAGGAAAAAAACAATTCAACGCAGCCGAAATGAGCAGTGAATAATGGAATATTCTTTTGGATAGAATAAATCAAAATGCACAGATAACACTTGATAAAGGGAGAGATATTTCCAAACCCTCTACATCTATAACGGACAGTGCAATTGAGGTATTAAATTCAAAGAACCTGAGAGTAGAAGCAGAAGAAATGTTAAACTTTGGGAAAGCCTGGGAATTCATGAAACAAAAGAAGATAAACTAGCCATAGAAGATCTGATGGAAATAGGATGCAAGAATAAGACAAAAAATTTTTAAGGAAAATGAGAGAGGAAGAAAAGAAAACTCAGACAATCAAGATTGATGCTAATGACATATAATGTGAGGGCTTTCGGAAAGAAAGAAAGGAAGAGAACAATTAAATAGTTAGTGGTGAAGAACAAAATTGATTTCCTGGGCTTTGAGGAAACAAAAAATGAAACAGTAAGCAAGCAACTATGTGCAACAATTTGCACAGTTAATTATTTTGATTGAGTATAGAAAATCTCACATGGATTCTCAGGAGGGTAATTGTGTATTTGAAATGCATCCAAATTCAAAAGACAAAATGTATTTGATGAAAATGGGACACTAGGAGTATATGGTTGTTGGGAAGGAGAGAATATAGTATCAAACATGGTAAACATATATGGTCCAATAGATCTTGCGGAAAAAATGAAACAATGGGATACATTGAAACAGATTCAAATGGGTAAAAGAGAGGATAAATGGTGTATTATGGAGACTTTAACATAGTCTTAGAAAAAAATAGAGAGGAAGGGTAGATCAACAAACACTCATGACCAAGAGATAAAAATATTCAGAGAGTTTGTAGAAGCAATGCACTTACATGATCTAAAAATGACAAAAAGGAAGTACACATGGTATCTCAAATATCTAACATCAGTGAGTAGACTAGATCATTTTCTAGTTAATGAAAAATTGATGAGAAAGGACAAGAGTGGGCACAAACAGGATTGGACCGAGAAGATTTAGATCATTGTCCAGTGAAACTGGGAACATTAGTACAAAATTAGGGACATAAATCAATGAGAGTGTGGGAATGTTGGTTGAACTTTGTGGAATACAACGCAATGGTGAGAAGATTATGGAATGAGACAAACATAGTTGGATATGCAGGTTTCAAACTAAAAGAAAAAATCAAGGTGCTAAGAGAAAAAAAAAATCAAAGAATGGAGTAGAGCTAAGAATAGAGATATAGAAGCACAGTGGAAGGAAATACTGGATAAACTGACAAGTATGAAAATAGCAGCAAAAACTACAGATATTGGATTGATAAGCACGAGCCAACCAACTAAAATAAGACTACAATTATATGAACTCACACAAAAATATGAAAACATATGGAATCAGAATGCAAGACTGAATTGGATAAAGCAAGAGGATGCAAACACCTCATATTTTCACAGGTGGGTGAGAAAAAAATAGAGTTAGGAACATGATATAAGGAACATGGGAAAGAGGGTTGTGGGTGAATGAGGTAGAAAAGATAAAGAATGCTTCAAGAACACTCTGAAATGAGATTCACTAAAACATAGAATCAGAGATCGAGGCTTGGTTGCTTCCAACTTCCTAGTATATCACAGGATTCGAAATAGAAACTATCAACATTGTTCAATGAAGTAGTGCTTCAACAAGCAATCAAAAGTTGTGGAAGTAGAAAAACTATGGCCCTGATGGGCTGAACTCTGCCTACCAGATGCATCAAGAAATTGGACAGATGATGACTGAATTTTACAAGAACTGCAACATACCCCGAGGTGGAAATGCAACTCACATTGTGTTAATCCTAAAAATTAGTGCACCCTTACAGGTAGAAGACTATAGACCTATCACACTCATTGGATGTTTGTATAAGATAATAGCCAAAGTGTTACCAAATAGACTCAAGGAAGTGCTAGATGAAGTGATATCACACAATCAAATGACATTCATCAGTAGTAGACAAATGGTAGATGGTATTTCCATTGCAAATGAGATAATAGAGAAATTGCAAAAAATAGGAAAGCAAACATTGATTTTAAAGCTTGATATTGAGAAAGCTTTTGATATGGTTAACTAGACATATGTAGATTATGTGATTGGAAAGATAGGATTCCTAGAATACTGGAAATGGTGGGTGAAAGAATGTTTTCACTTAGCTTCAAAGGTTTAAGACAGGGGGATCCATTGTCACCCTTCTTATTCATCATGGTTGCATAAGGCTTATCAACCATGGTACAAAATACGGAGGCACTTCAGTTATACAAACTAGTGACCGTAGGGAAGGACAAAGTGAAGCTGTCACACTTGCAATTTGCAGATGATACCATATTTGTTGGGGGAAGCGACCTAGGAGAATGTGAAAGCAATGAAAGCATCGTTACGCAACTTTGAAATGATATCAGGGATGAGGATCCACTTTGGAAGAAGACACATCATGGGAATCAACATACTGATAGTTTAATAAATGAAATGGCAGCATACCTATGTTTTAGAAAAGGAGAAATAATATTCAAATACCTTGGGCTACCAATAGGAGCAAACCCAAGGATATTGTCTACATGGAAACTGATAGTTGATCACTTCACCAAGAAACTAGGATCTTGGGAAAACCTCAATCTCTCAGTTGGAGGCCAATTAGTTCTTATTAATTCGGTTCTATCAGCCTTGTCATCTCACTACCTCACTTGCTACCTAGCCCCTAGAACCATAACCCGTATATTAGAGAGCATTCAAAGATCTTTCTTTTGGGGGGAACTACTCAAAAGAAAAAAATTGTTGGATATCATGGGACAAAATATGTGCACCTAAGGAAAAGGGGGGTTGAGTATTAGAAGTATAGGAGTTTTGAACAAAGTTATGTTAGGAAAATTGGGAGGAAGATTGATAAGTGAAAAGGAGCACTTATGGAAAGAGGTGGTGAGGTGTAAATATGGGGGTAGCGAAGGCGTGGTTCAGGCAGAGGGCATGTGTGAGTTACAGAGACAAGTGAGCTGAACAACTACGGGGGAGAATAAAGGAAGATGGGCAATCAAGATATCCGTAGGCTGGGGAGATTTACAACAAGTTTTAGGAGGGGCATGGTTCCAGAAAAAACGTAACACTAAAAGTAGGGAATGGTGAAAGCATCAATTTTTGGGAATACAAATGAGAAGGTTATAGTAGACTAAGGGAGAGGTTCCAACAACTATACATAAAATATAAATTCCGAGGGAAAATGGTAGCTCAACATGAGGAATGGGTACAATGGAGGTGGTTTATGGAAATGGGAATTTAAAAAGACAATTGCATCAGGGGGGAAGAGAGGGATCTAACTGATCTTCTTATTTGTTTGCAGGAAGGAAAACAAGATACCTACAACCATACACACGGCACGGATGGAAGATACTTGATTAGAGAGGCATACAGAAAAATAATAAAGAAGAACAAAATCCTTCCTCTGAAGAAAAAGCTGCCAAACTGAACAAATTGTGAAGTAAATATATCCCAAGAAAGTCTTCATCTTCACATAGAGGCTTTTACAGAACAGGTTGCCCACAAAACAAAATCTACAGAGAAGAGGAACCGTATGTTGCAGAACAAGAAATCCCATGTTCATTATGCAAAGAAGGACAGGGAGACCAATAACACATCTTCTAGCAGTCCACTCACAACAAGGAATTATGGAAACAGGTGAAGAGGTGATTTCACATAAACGATGAAGCTGCAGTAAAACCTCATTTGAACAATACTAAAACAATTTACCCCATGAACAGATTAAGAGAAATGGATGGCTCTGTGGATAGCCATGAACTAGGTAATATGGATGGAACATAATCAAGTACATTTCACAAGCAAGGAAGTGAAGGTAGATGAACTGGTATTCAAGTTACAAGTGACCGTATGGAATTGGTTCAGAAAAACAGAGTACATGACTTTGGATACACTTTTATGGATTAGTTTACCCAGCCAATATGTTGTATACCTATATGCTCGCAGGATTGGATGTAATTATTTTTGGGTCGAGTGGTGGCGTATAGACATGTGGCACTACACCATGATATATGAAATTTTACCTTTCGAATAAAAAGCTAAAAGAAATATAGTGAAATAACTTGGGATAAAATGTAATAGCTAATCATTCTCTGTATTTATCCAATTCACACCTTGTAAAACTGACAAAAATAAAATGATCTGATACTACTCCAGAAATTCCCTTTCTAAAAGTGCATACATTTGTGCTACCAAAGAACATCACCCGATAACATGCAGTAGGGACGGAGCTAGGATTTAATGCGGGGGGTGGGGGAGGGGGTTCAAATTGTTTTTAATTTAAGTAGTGGATAGAGGTTAAGTTGAATCTGATCCAGTTGGCTATGCACATTAGATGTTGTGATATAAACTTAAGGAGTTAAAACAAGTCGAATCAACCTATAAAAAATACAAGATTAATATTACTATTGTTTTAGATAATATTTTTGATAAAAAAATATTATTTCAATAATATTTTTATTAAGAATTCTGTTTGGACAATATTGTAAGGATTGTTATCCCCATAATTTTACACTAATAGTCAATTTATTTATAACAGAAATAAATTCAGAAGTTTGGAATTTGATTGACAAATAATCCAACTAAAAATTAAATTATAAAAAAATAATTATATTAAAGAACTATAAAAAAAAACTCTCTCTCTCTATATATATATTAAAAACTATTTGAAACTAACATAAATAAGACTTTATTGGAAACAAATTATAAATCCTCTATGGGGTAGTGGCTTGGTGAGTAAACTACCAATTATTCAATCAATGTTCAAATCCGATCTCCTTTCATAATTTTTTTATTATTATTACAAAAGAATGGAAAAACAATTCACGGGATTCGACCCTTTGACTAATGCTGCTACTTCAACGAACTAATCTAGACAATCAATTGAAAATGTTGGGAACAAATATAATTATAGTATCTTCAGAGGGACCGAGGCCCCCCCCTTATCCCCTTCACTCCGCCTCTTACGTGCAGGAGTTTGCAGTCCCAACACTGAATAAGTTCAAAGCAAAAGGTTCATACATACAGTTTAATTATATCGGGTTACATAAAAGTGATTGTTAATTAGATCACCAAATTATGTAGCGCAAGCTTACCCCATTTAGAAAAGGGTTGCCTTTCCCAATCTCCATCTGTTTGTTTTTTTTTCTTATTCATTTACGCCACTCAAAATAGCTAGCTAAATGACAATGCAAGGTAGGAAACATCTCTCTCTGGCTGGCTGATTATTAACAGTTAACACGGCATTTGACATTGATTTGCCATCCCATTTCCTCACGAGCCTTTTCCTTCCATGACACTCGACCAATAATAATTTATGCGGGTTTCCTGCTTCGTATTCCATGCCAATCAAGTGCATCCTAAAGATGTACTCATTGATATCATATCATGAAAAATTCTACTTTGACAGAGCTTGAATCTCAGAAATGATATAGCGCACGAAAGCAGCGCACGAATAGTGCATGAAAATGGGCAAAATGATCAAAATATCCTTGATGAACTGAACCCTGCAATGATTTGGAGTAAATAAATCAATAAGCAGTATCTAGTCCATTATTCCTTGCCTACTTTCAATTCAGATTAAGCCATCGGTGGTTTCTTAATTGATAAGAACAGGATCCAACTACTATCTGTACGATAAGAGTTTGACAAATATTTATTAGTGAAGAGTTTTGATCAACCTCAAGAACAATACTGGATCAAATGAGAATTGTTTAAAGATTGAAGAATGAATCGAAAAATGATATTTTCTGCATGTTCGTTTCATTACCATCATGTGTTTTACATTGGATGCGTTAAATAGATACAATTGTGGTGACATGTGATTCCTTCTCAACTATTCTAGCATGTGTGTGCATATAATGTTAGTATGTGAATATGAGATAATGTTGGCGTGTGAACCGTATATGAGCCGTGCTCAACTAGTCTAGCATGTGCAATAAATGAGTTAGGAGGGACTAGTATCTGCCACATCTAGTATATCAAGTGCTGTTAATAGATTCCTCCATGCCCCATATTTCCATGCTGAACTAGCAAACAAATTACTTAATGTCTATTCACACGTGCAGTACTAACGCAACTTATCGAAGACCAAGAACTGGCCAATGAAATCGAAACAAGGACAGCCAGAGTATCTTCCAGCATTCCCTTCTATCATTTCTAACAATAGCAGTACCGT
>JAOWBN010234592.1:261-24252 GCA_028565015.1 Pinguicula moranensis
GGTCCATCCACAGAACTGGCACTGCGTGATGAGTTGTAGCAATTGCAAAAACATCATCATCAATTTCGTGAATTTGCTCGCAAATTTCTGAGTATGTGATCGCCTCATTACACTTGGCCGCCCAGTCTCCTCTCTTGATCAAATTCATTGGTTTATTCGAGGACTTAGACCGGATTTTGCTATTTTTGTTGGATCGCAATTATCTCAAGTCCCTCTTCCATCCGTACGTGATATTATCGCCAATGCAGAAACATTCGAAGCCTTATATCATCGAACAGTTGCTCCATCACCAGTCATGGCGTTCACAGCCTCTGTTCCCCCAGCCACTCCAGTCGCACCAGTCTCCATTCTGTCGCTAGCTCCTCTGCCGTCTCATACTCCGCCCTACAACAACTTACCAGCAATCCCAACTTTCACACCTCCGACACTGATTCAGTTTCACCCGCGCGGCCGTGGTCGAGGCCATGACTCCAGAAGCCCTCGTTGTTAGATTTGCGACATCTATGGGCATTATGCTGACAATTTTCATGGTCACTATTCCGCCATGACCTTTCCTCGGCAGTAACTTCAGGAAAATTTTGTTGTCGTCGCTCAATTTTTGATGACTGGTTCGACATTACGGCACGACAAGCAGCAATTTGGGAATTCCTTGAATTCGCAGACTAATTCTCACAATGGAGTGGGCTTCTTACCAGAAATGGGCCATTATAATGGACAACAAGTTTTTAGGCATCTGCATTATGGGCTACAGTCTTTCGGTGGCCAGTTCTCACATTATGGGCAAAATACTCCACAACTTCATGGTGGGCTGCAGACTATGCCTAATGGGTCACTGCAATTTCCGTTGGACCATCACAACCCATTATTATGGGGCAGCAACCATTTTCCAGCAATAACTCACAGAATTGTGATGGGCCGCAAAATTTGATCAATGGGCCGCTGCAATTTTCTGGTGGGCCATTACAACAGAATTTTAATGGGCATCAAATATTTTCTAGCCCAACAGGTGGACAAAATTATTCTCGCTAGTTTGAAAATAATTTTAGAGGACCTTTACATTTGCCAACTGCAAATGTTGCTATCATGACCCATGCTCCTGCACCTCCTATGTGGTTCACAGAATCAACCTCTACTGGCCCACCTCCTATTGGAGCAGTTACTGGATTACCACATTTACCTGTTGGATTCTCAAATTTTTCTCTGTCACCTCCATCCTCTGACTGATATGGACTCTGGTGCTTCTGAGCATATGACATCTTCTGTGGCTACTATTGATCAGGACAATCCATACACTGGTAAGGCTTGTGTTATTGTTGGAAATGGAGCACCTTTACCTATAATTCATACTGGTACAGTTTCTTCTTCCCTATCTCTTCCCTTACTAGACGTTTTAGTTGTCCCTAATCTCACCAAAAATCTACTATCTATAAGTAAACTCACATCAGATTTTAGTAGTGCTATCACCTTTATTGACAAATGCTTTATCATTCATAATCATCACACAGGGCAGATGATGGCCATCGGTCGATGTGAGGGAGGGCTATATGTCATCGAGCACAGTATCCTAGCCTTTGTTTCATCCGTAAGAGCATGCTCATTACACAACTCCTTTGATACATGGCATGTCAGGTTTGGTCATCATTCATCCACTGTATTGTCTTTATTAAGTAATAAAGGACATGTTTCAACTTTTTCTTTGAAAGTCAATCATATTGGCACTTCATGTCAAATGGCTAAAAGCCATCATTTACCTTTTGCTACAAATAAAAATAAGGCCACTATGCCTCTTGAACTGATTCATTGTGATCTTTGGGGTCCATCTCCTCTTTTCTCCAAAATTGGCTATCACTATTATGTTATATTTGTGGATGATTATTTGTGTTTCACCTGGTTTTACCCCTTGAAGCATAAATCTTATTTTTTTCATATCTTTCTTCGTTATCATACCTTCGTTGAAAATCAATTCTCCAAAAACATCAAGATATTTCAAGGTGATGGTGGAACTGAATTCACAAATCATTGCTTTAAAAAGCATCTTTCAAAACATGGCATTCATCATAGACTGTTATGCCCCTATACTCCAGCTCACAATGGCCTCGCAGGAAGAAAATATCGTCATGTTACTGAAATAGGTCTCACCCTATTTTTCCATTCACATACTTCTCTCACCTACTAGGATAATGTGTTCAGTACAACAGCCTACATCATCAATCGACTATCATCACCTCTACTCTCAGGTATATCTCCTTTTGAAATACTCTATGGCACAACTCCAAATTATGCTCATTTTCACTCATTTGGTTGTCGAGTTTTCCCTTGCTTATGTGATTATGCCTCCAACAAATTCTCACCTAAAAGCCTCCCCTGTGTCTTCATGGTTTACAGTACCTCACACAAAGGATTTAGGTACCTTGATCCCACAACATCACATACTTACAACACCCGGCATGCTCGATTTGATGAAACTTGTTTTCCCTTTCACAACATTACACCTCTGCCTAACCTTTCAAACATTGACATCTATTTTCTTTCTTGAACCGTCAAATACTTCTTTCCCTACCTCACCTCCATCCTCCTCCAATCACACTATCACACCTTGCACTCACTATCCCACTCCAGCATCTGATACATCTCTTACCACACCAGAATCTGATTTCACAAATCTTGTGGAACCAACATCGTCCCCTGATATTCCTTCGCAAGACACATCATCTCATTCTTCTGACCCTAATACTATACCTATTATCTCACATGACTCTACTTCTGAATCTTCTACCCTTCCTCTCACATCTCTATCTACTACCAGTTCTTATCCTAAGATCACTCGTTCAAAAACTGGTGTATTTCATCCTCGCATCCTTAGGGATATGATTCCTACTGGATTTCTCTCAGATTTTCTTGCCTCTACTGAACCCCGTGGATTTTGATCTGCTGCAAAGAACCCTGCCTGGATTGCTGCCATGGATGAAGAAATTACTGCTCTTCACAAAAATCAAACATGGAATCTTGTTCCTCGCCCCTTTGGTGTAACCATTGTTGGCTCCAAATGGGTATTTCGGACCAAGTACCTTCCAGATGGATCTATTGAATGACTCAAAACATGTCTTGTCACTCGTGGTTTTACTCAAATTCTGGGTCTCGACTTCTTTGATACTTTTAGTTTTGTGGTCATAGTTGCATCTGTTCGTACATTTATTTCTATTATTGTCTCTCGAGGTTATCTCCTACGTCAATTGGATATCAAGAATGCATTCTTGAATGGCTACTTAACTGAAAATGTCTATATGGACCGACCCCTAGGCTATATAAATCCTATGTATTCGGACTATGTTTGTCATCTCAAGAAGGTTCTCTACGGTCTCAAGTAAGCTCCTCAAGCTTGGTTCGATCATTTTAGTTCCTTGGCAGTCTCGGATTTATTTTCAGTCAAGCTGATACATCTCTCTTCATTTTTACTCATGAAACACATATCATTTATCTGTTTCTCTATGTAGATGATATTATTGTCACACGTAGCAGTCCTTCTCTTCTTGATCGTCTTATTAGCAACATGCATGATGAGTTTGCTCTCAAGGATCTTGTACCTCTCACTTATTTTCTTGGAATCGAAACTACTAGTACAACATATGGTCTTCTTCTCAGCCAGTTAAAATATGCTCGTGACATTCTTGCTCGTGCTCAATTTCTAGACATCAAGTCGATTAGCACACCCATGATTGTTTCTCAATATCTATCTTCTGATGGCAAACCTTTGTCGGATCCAACCATGTATCGATCTCTTGTTGGTGCTTTACAGTATCTCACCATTACTCGTCCTGACTTAACATATGCAGTCAACTCTGTCAGTCAGTATATGCATGCTCCCACTGAGCTTCACCTTCAGGCTGTCAAACGCATCTTAATATATGTTTGTGGTACTCTCAGTATGGGTCTGCAATTTACTATGTCTTCGAATTCGGGTTCTATTGTTGCTTACTCTGATGTTGATTGAGCAGGATGTCCTGACACTCGTCGCTCGACCTCTGAATATGCTATACTTCTTGGTGACAATCTAGTCTCCTGGAGTGCAAAGAAGCAACCTACTAGTTCTCTCTCTAGCTGTGAATTTGAATATCGTGCTCTTACTACTACTGCCGCTGAGGTTCTTTGGATTCGACACTTACTTCAGGATTTGGGTGTTCCTCTTACTCATACTTCTGTACTTTTATGTGAAAACAAGAGTGTTATTTTTCTGAGCTCAAACCCAATCGCTCACAAACGCGTTAAACATGTTGAACTTGATTATCATTTTATTCATGAACAAGTCTGTACCCATACCATTGTCACTCAGTTTGTTCCTTTTGAGCTTCAACCAACAGATTTATTTACAAAGAGCCTGCCTAGTGAAGTCTTCGAATTATTGCAGTCCAAGCTTTATGTGGTATTCAATCCCACACTCAGCTTGCGGGGGGTGTTGACCAACAAGAATCCACAACATCAAGTCTAAATATTGCAAATATGGGATGGTCTCATGACTTATTCAAGATTCCTTTCAAAGTGTCAAAACCTGCAGAAATTAACAAATCAAATCCCACAAATCATGGAGGCAAAATCAACATAAATCCAACAGTTACCATTTTTCATTCACAATATTCACTAACATGTAATTCTATAAAGGAGATATGTAACATTGAGAAAAGTAATGTAGTTTGATGGAAAAATACTACCTTATATCTTTTCTTCCATAAGCTTTACACAGCTCATTTGCACACAAGCACTCAGATTTAAATTCTTCATGGCAGCAGTTCATCATCAATAAACATAAATAATGAAATGCAACACCTCTAAGAATATTTTTGATTTTAAAAATGAAAAAAAAGAGTACAAATTAAAGCTGAAATTTCCCTAAAAAATGAGGAAGCAATAGCAAAACTTCAAAACGGTTCAAAAAAAAGGCTCTAGTCTACATGGCGTTTCAATTCAAGGCAAGCAACAATAGTAAATCTGGGCTAGACCAATCACAAAACAAGTCCAACAATGAAATTGTCCATGAATCTAGAATCGATCTATCTCCCACTTCACCAGATTCACCCAAACATTTCCTCATTGCCGCCGAGAAACTTCTTCAGTCTTCTTTTCTTCGATAAGATCAGTGCTAATTGCCAGGACATGTGCTGACTGTCATGGTGGAGAAGTTGTTGGCATCGGAGCCAAAAAAACCCAAGTGTTAAGCGTGATAGTGTTTCATACTTAATATTGTTCAAATCCTTGCACATCACTCTTGCATAGACACCTCACCTAGTCTAGAATTAGCCAAGTACATATTAGAATAGATCAACCTAGATTTATACTCCAAACTTGTATCTATTTAATATACATCATGTAAATATACAAGTATGCAAGGAAACACAGAGAAAAACAATTCTTCTAGTTCTTCTTCAATTCTCTGTCGATTCTTCATCACTTCTCTTGACATTTTTTTGATCATCTTTGTCTCGCTTTTTGGGTTGACGCGTTCAACACTACAACTTATACCATCAACCGCCTACCATCCTCACTACGTTTAGGTATTTCTCCTTTTGAACTGTTATTTTTTTCCCTCTCTTGTTATGATATATTTCGTCTGTTTGGTTGTCGAGTCTTTCCTTTTTTTTCATAACTATGCTCCTCATAAGCTCTCTTTCCGCAGTCTTTCCTGCATCTACATTGGTGTTAGTTCCTCTCATAAGGAGCATCACTGTCTTGACCCTCTACCTTCTCGTATCTATATTACTCGTCATGCCCAGTTCGATGAGACTCACTTTCCCTTTCATACTTCTTCCCCATCCCAGTCTCTCTTCTCTCTTACCATATCCACCTTTTTGGATCCTGTTTCCCTCTCACACACACCCTCTGTCTCCACTCCCGCACCTCTTGATACAACCTTTTCATCCCCTACCTATTTTCTTCTCTATCCTGCTTCCTCATCCCCTGTGTGCCGGTTTTGCATTCTCCTACTTCTCCTGTTGATCACACTCCACCGCCCTCAACCTCACATGTGGCCCCTTCTGTCCTGAACAATCATCCCATGGTCACTCAGGACAAGGCTAGGCTTTTTTTCCCTCATCATATTGCTGATCTTAGCATTATTTTTCCCCTCTTCTCTCTACCTTGGTAACTAACTCAGAGCCTTGTGGCTTCAAATCTACTGCCAAAGATACTGCATGGGTCGCACGCTATGGATGATGAAATACAAGCCTTACAGACAAATTAGACTTGGGTTCTTGTCCCTCGACCCTTTCACTTCAATGTTGTTGACTCCAAATGAGTATTTCGCACCAAGTATCTTTTTAATGGTTTCATTGAGCGCTTCAAGGATCGCCTTGTGGCTCAGGGTTTTTCTCAAGTTCCGGGCTTGGATTATTTTACTACCTTTAGTCTTATGGTAAAGGGAGGTTACTATTGTTCGTGCAGTTCTCTCTCTTGCCATTTCTCGTGGTTGGCCTCTCTTCCAGCTTAATGTCAAAAATGCCTTTTTAAATGGCTCTCACTGAGGATGTTTATATGGAGTAGCCCCCTAATTATGCTAGCTTTCCTGATCATGTCTATCACTTGCGCAAAGATCTTTATGGCCTTCAGTAGGCTCCTCGGGCTTGGTTCAATCGGTTTAGTGTCTTTCTTCTCACATTGGGCTTTTCTTGCAATCATGTTGACCCCTCACTCTTCACTTTCTTCAGAGGACCTCAGGTTATTTACCTCATTCTCTATGTGGATGATATTATTGTCACTAGAAGTAACTTGCCTCTTATGGAGCATTTTATTCAGTGTCTTGATTCCGAGTTTGCCACTAAGAATTTTGGTTCTCTTACTTATTTTCTTGGTTTGGAGGTCACACCCACTTAGGATGGACTTTTTCTCAGCCAAATAAAGTATGCTCGTGATATGTTTGCTCATGCTCAACTTCTGGATTGTTAGCCTGTCCTGACTCCTATGGTTGTCTCTCAGCATCTTTCTCCCTCAGGTACTTCGTTTGTTGATCCTACGTTGTATTGATATCTTGTTGAGGCCCTTCAGTATCTTGCGATCACTCATCCCGATATCTCATATGTTGTTGGTGTCATTAATCAGTTTATGCATGCGCTCACTGAGGATTATTTCTCTTGCGGTAAAGCAGCTTCTTTGTACATCAAGGGCACTCTCACCTTTGGCCTTCAGTTTCGTCACTCTACCTCTACTGACTTGCTTGTTTACTCTGATGCTAATTGGGCTGGTTGTCCGAATACTCGTCGTTCTATCTCTGGTTATGACGTCTTTTGTGGAGATAACCTGGTTTCTTGGAGTGCGAAGAAGCAACTACTGTTTCTCGGTCTAGTTGTGAGTCTGAGTACCGCGCTTTTGCTACTACTTCTGCCGAGATTTTATGTCTCACTCATCTCTATCATGATATTTGTATCCCTATGGTTCGCTCTCCATTATTGCTCTATGACAACCAGAGTGCTATCTTTCTTGGCTCTAACCCTGTTTCTCACAAGCTGTCTAAGTATGTTTGAGTTAGATTATCACTTTTACGTGATCTTGTACTTGCCGACAAGATGGTAATGCACTTTATCCCTTCTCATCTCTAACTTTTTGACATCTTCACCAAGTCGTAAGCTCTTTGATTTCTTTCCGATCAAGTTTCACGTGTGTCATAACCCCACCGCTCAGCTTGTGGGGGTGTTGAGAGTGATAGTGTCCCATAGCTAATATTGTTCAAATCCTTGTAAACCACTCTCATATAGACACCTCACCTAGTCTAGAATTAGCTAAGTACATTTTTATCATAGATTAGCCTAAATTTACACTCCAAACTAGTATCTATTTAAAACACATCATCTAAACGTACGAGTATGCAAGGAAATACAGAGAAAAAATATTGGTATAATGCTATCCGTGCTTCAGCCCTAGGCGATGAATCCATTAGTATTTCCTTACGAGAATAAATTACCTATTTTTGGAAGGGGGAAGGGGGCAAAATTGCATACTTTTGTGTTCAAAGCATTGTCCGGGTGAGCAAGCAAAGCTTACCAAGCAAACCTTTCTTTGACTTACATTAACTTCTACGTATACTGGGGCGGTAGGATCCGCCGAGTCTAAGATGAAGTAGCCAAGGACAGTGAGTGAGTATCGATCGCTCAACCAACAGCATTATGGAAGATAATTCAGGAGTTGACCCAATAGCTTGGCCGGCTCCCTTGTGTTTGAGGGAGTTGGTGCGGGTGAGGCATTAGAGTTTGAGTGACTTTGGTACCGGGCGCTAGAAACTGCAGAGTTTGACTCATTTATAAGACGCCCGAGGATGGTAGATCAACAAACTCCTCAAGGCTTGGCTAGCAAGAATGAATTTTTGGATGGTTTTCCTAGGGGCTTGGTAGAAAGCAATTAGTCTCTTGCGCGAAATGGTGCAGAAGATCGTTCTTCGCCACTGCTCTTCAGGTTTTTCAAACTTCTTCAACAAGGCTATTGAGGTCAAGATTGCTTGAGGGATCCTATAAAAAATTAGTTGAATGAATGAATAATCATAGATTTAGGTTTCTATTCGGAATGAATAATCATAGATTTATGTCCTCGCATGATTTTTTTTCTTGTATTTGAATTGGTGTTGCATTATAATTTCATGACAGCCTTTTCAAGTACAGCAAACAACTCAACTATGGCATCCACTATGCTTGAATGGTGGCCCAAATCTTTAGCTAATACGAAGGCTCTAATGGCAAAACCTCTATTCATCTCTGAGCCTGGTGAGGCCAATCTGAGTGTTAGCTCTCATGTACAAGCACCAACTCCTCTACTACTCTGCATCCATCCCCATGCCAATGTTGAAGGGGCTTCCCCACTTAGGTGTATCTTCAGCTCCAAAGAAATTGTTCAAACGCCCGTAGCTCCTCCTTGTCTTCTAAATGAGAAGATTCCTTCAGGTGTTTCAATTTCCATGGAAGATTTTCCTCCTCTGTCATCCAAGCTAGATAGTTCTAAGCGTGCCTTATCTGAACCACGAAGAGAGGCAGGGGCCGGCCAATAAAGGAAACTCAAACAAGGAAGGAGATAGACCCAATTTGGGATGGTAAGATAACAATTATGGAGATTGGTTACGCACCTTGGCAGTCCATTCCTCAGTAAGTCCTCCACTGCCTTTGCCCCGTGATCATCATTTGAGACAATCTACTCAATCAATGAGCATGGTAGACTCTATCATGACAGTCGGCACTCGGCTTGGCATTGATTATGACCCTAATCATGACGATTTTTGTGCTCTCCTTGATGACATGTCTAAGTCTAGTTCTGCTCCATCTTATCATCCTTCCAATGTGTCAACTGGTTCTTCCTCTGCAGCAGGGAAAAAAATTGTGTTTATGAAGATTGTCACCTTCAATGTTAGGGGTTTAGGTAGTTTGGAGAGAAAGTGGCAGATTAAACATTTATCTCAAAACAAAGAATGGACTTCATCAGCATGCAGAAAACCAAATTGTCCACTATAGACAGTATCTTATTCTCTTACCTTTGGTTCGATTCAGACTTTGATTGGTGTTATTTAGGGTCTAAAGGTCAGTCTGGCGGATTACTCTGTCTGTGGAACAAGAATAAATTCCAGAGAGTGTCTATGTTTAATAGAGAAGGCTTTCTTGGTATTTCTGGTTGCTGGTTTAGAGAACATCAACAATCTATTATGGTGAATGTATACGGACCAGGTGACCTCTCTTGGAATCAGTCTCAATGGCAGGCCTTAACAGCCAGCTTGCTTCCCTTCAAACTAAGCAAGTGCTGCATTATGGGAGACTACAATGCTGTTTTAGCCCTTAATGAAAGGAAAAAAGTGTCTGCCATGAATAGTGTGCTAGAGGTGGAACTCTTCAATGACTTTATCACTAATCTTGGCCTTCATGACTTGAAGTTGGAATGTAGAAGATTCACTTGGCACTTAAAGTATTTAAAAGCAATGAGTCACCTGGATAGGTTATTGGTCGGCAGTGCTTGGCTGGATTCAAGTGGTACCTGGACACAGGTCTGTCTAGACAAGGAGGGATCCGATCACAGCCCAGTCAGTCTGTACTCCAACATACTGAACTGGGGTCCTAAGCCCCTTAAAGTATTTGATGCTCGGCTACTTGACAGCAGTTACAATGCCTTAATCTCTCAAGTCTGGAGTAGTACAAGCTTTGAGGGGCATTGGAGCTACAGGATTATGAAGAACATAAGACTGCTAAGGGATAATATTCGGCAATGGAATCAATGCATTCCATCTAATCTAGCTGCTGAGATACAATCCTTGCTTCACAGCATTAGAGGTATTGAATGTGCGGCTGAATCCGACCTCCCTATTGATCATCTCCAATTATCTAGTCTCCACTCTCAATTGGACACTATATCCAGCAAGCTTAACTCCACAACTTTTCAGAAATCAAGAATTCAATGGCTACAACAGGGGACGAAAATTCTGCCTACTTCCATAATAGCCTTCTGAAAAACAGGCATCTGCAAAGAATCAATGGGATCTAGAAAAGACTTGTCTGGCTTGACAATCTGGATCAAATCAAAGCATGTTTCTTTCATCACTTTAAGGACAGGTTCACTGAGAAGATTCCCATCAGACCAAGGTTCATACTACCCTAGATCACTTGATCAGACTTCCAAGCTGTCTCTCCAGCAACCCTTCACTGAAACAGAGATATTGGCAGCACTATCAGGTTGCAATGGCCACAAGAGTTCAGGGCCAGATGGTCTTAACTTCAATTTCATCAAGCACTTCATCCATATCCTCAAACCTGACATCATCCATTTACTGCTTGAGTTCTACAAGTCTGGGAAATTATGCAGAGGAAGCAATGCCTCACACATCGCTATACTATCTAAGATCTCTAACCCATTGGTTGTGAAGGATTTTTGGCCAATTTCTCTTATCAGCAGCATGCCCAAGATCATCATCAAGGTTCTTGCCAATAGGATTAGCCCTGTTATGGACAGTTTGATCAATCATTCCCAATCTGCATTCATCAAAGGCAGGAAGCTCATTGATGGTGTAATAGTTGCAAATGAGATTGTGGATAAGGTCATGAAGCTAAAGAAAGAAGCCCTTATATTCAAGGTTGACTTTGATAAGACATTTGACACCATTAATTGAACCTATCTGCTGCAGGGCATGTCCCTGATGAATTTTCCTCAATGTTGGCAGTGGTGGATCAAAGGTTTACTTGAGTCATCTTCTACTTTTGTCCTGATAAATGGCAGTCCCTCCAAGGATTCTACCCATCTTGTGGCATTAGGCAGGGTGACCTACTCGTCTCTTTTCTATTTCTCCTTGCTGCAGAAGGCTTGTCTGCTATGTTACAACTAGCAGTCAATCTCAATCTCTTCACAGGTTTATGCATTGGGCGAAGTAAGGTGCAATTATCTCACCTGCAGTTTGCTAATGACACAATCATCCTTGGTCAGGCCACTTGGAACTCTGTACAGGCCTTCACGGACATCTTACTCAATTTCGAGCTAGTTTCAGGTCTTAAGATCAACTTTGGGAAGAGTAAATTGATTGGTATTAATGTTCCAGCTCTGATTTTAGAGAACATGGCTTCCTATCTCAACTGCTAGCCTGGTAAAATTCCTTTCAATTATTTAGGTCTTCCAATTGGTGCCTGCATGAAAAAGCATGCGTCATGGCAGCCTGTTGTTACAAAATTTAGCAAGGCTCTCTCTTCGTGGGAACACAAGTGGTTATCTTCGGGTGGCAAGTTAACTCTCCTCAATGCAGTATTATCAGCCCTCCCCTCACACTACTTTTCTTGTTTCAAAGCCCCAACAAGCATTATTAAATAGTTGACCTCCATCCAAAGGAATTTTTTCTGGAGTTCTTCATCAACCAAGAAAAAGCTCTGCCTAACTTCCTTGAAAAAAGTTTCCACTCCATTATCTGATGGTGGTCTAGGTGCTTGTTGTCTATCATCCTATAATTCTGCGATGCGCTGTTAGACCAAGAAGTAACAACTATTGCTCTGAGTGGTGGCTAAGGCTCCAGGACACCATCAATAATAGTTTGTTCAAGGAGAATGTTTCCCTACAACTTGGTAATGGCAGGTGTATACTCTTCTGGACTGACAAGTGGCTAAATAACACTCAACTTGCATTGAGGTTTCCAAGGCTATTTAGGAAAGACCAGTGTAAAAATATCAGTGTGGCTGATGCAGGATTCTACATCAATGGCTTTTGGTTTTGGCGTTGGATGAGGAGCAAATCCATTCTTGAATCTGAACAAGCAAATTTGACTGACTTGGCAAATGCCATTCAATTCATCTCTCCCAATCCCTCATCAGAAGACAAGTATATATATAAGTTCAACAAGGATGGAGTATATTTGGTGAGGGACGCTTACAGAATAATTATCTCAGGTACGCATAATGCTTTTTCTAGCACTCACCTTTCACTTACCAAGATCATTTGGAACAGTCTTACTCCGAAAAAAATCTGTATCTTTGTCTGGAAGCTAATACAAAATGCGGTACCTACAAAGGTTTCCTTGCAGAGGAGGAACATCATTGCTGCTGATATGGAGACAAGTTGCACTCTGTGTAGTTCTGCTGAAGAGACGGTCAATCACCTCTTCTTTGAGTGTTATGTTTCTGTTAAGCTCTAGAAGGCAATCTTCTCCTGGTTATCCATAGACTCAATATCCTATAACCCTCATGATGCAGCCACTCTTTCCCTGATAAAATTTTCCACATATGTTGCTCATGGTGTTAACGCGCCTGCCTGGTCCTCAATCTGGATGCCCACAGTCTGGGCAATCTGCAAACAATGAAATAAATCACACTTCATCTCAGTAGCACCCAATCCTTCTCATTTACTCTTTGGTATCCAACGTGATACTTGGTTACGGGTGAGAGCAAAGAGGCTCACTAAATTGTTTCCTTTCAGTTTAACAGATTGGTTAGTGAATCCCCAGGCATGTCTACACTTTGCTTCCTGACAGGCGCCTAAAGTGACTCATCAATATATATTCTTCCAGAAAGTGTGGTTCAAGTCTATTACTTAATACTAGTTCGACAACACTCTTAACTAACTTCTGCATCTATGCTACTTGATTATCTTTTTGCTTCCATGCGGTACAGGTTAGGCAAAGTGTTGCGGGTCACTACAAGACTTCATATGACAAGCATGTTTATAGAATATCAATGCTCTGTCGTATCTGGATCATTTGATTGTTTACTGTCTATGCAAGTCTCTTAGAATATCAATGCTCTGTCATAATTCATCCACTGCTAGTCAATCTGAGCAGAACACGAGTCCTGTGGAAACTTGAAATCAGGCAATTTTGCTCCAGCATTTGTTTAAATGATACTGCGGTGAGTTGATTTGGTCTCATTGCTATTGTGGTCCTCCGTGTCACACAGTAGGACAACATGTCATTTTGCCACTTCTGTTGGTTGCACGATTTGTGCATGATGACAATCATGTGTATGACATAGCCTACCACTCAAAGTCAAAACTTGAAACATATCTATTTGGTACTGCAAGAGGAGCAAACATTCAGCCATTATCACAGATGCAACATGTTGGTATGAAAACAAGAGGCTTAATGAGGTGCAGGTTAGGTACATGGACCTGATCTATAGCCCTGCCTACAAACAAGATTCCCATATGAAGAAATCAAGACAAACAAGAGATTACAGGTATGAAAACAATGAAAATTATTGGAGTTGCCTTATTATTGCCCTGTTTTCATTAAGGTACAGGCTACGGATGAAAGGAGCAGACACTCCATGAAGAAAGCCATTGGCAATATTTTCCTACCTTCCTCCCTGAGTAGCCTCGCGCTCTCGAGGAATGCCCATCACTAGCCATATTGTATTTCCATTTTTCAGGCAATTCATGTATGCAACTTCACCAGTTATTAAAGAACTACACCAACCAGAATCTGAAAAAATCCAAGTGGATTATTGCATCTAAGGCTGATATTTTTAGAAGACTTGGCAAGTTAAGAATAGGCAAGCAACTCACATTAGCAGACCTGGTGGGGTCATAAAAAGGTACAACAGGCAACTCCCCACCATGGAGAAGGATGCACGGAGCAAGATAGAGCAATAAGCAACATGCTATCACAATGAGAAAGTGAGATAATCAAATAGAGCAACAAGAGGATGGGATAACAGCACGTATGAGGCCTTGGGCTGCACTGTAAGAGCAAGAAAACACTCCAGCTCATGGAGGCAGTCTCCAAACCTTTCAGCTTGCAGTCTTCAAACAGAGCAACACCTACACAAAACAGTTCATCAACTGGAAATGAAACAAGGATAGATGGGACAAGCAATGAGCCTAGAAGGGATTGTTCTGGAACATTCTTGAAAGTGAACTTATATATCTCAATCCTACAAGATATATCCTCCTTACATTACAGGTATAGCTCACTAAATTGGAAGGAGCTATGTACCAATGTCTATCAAAAGGACATTGATAAGTTGATAGTCATGATATCCAGATTTAGTGAAGAATGGGTGATGGTAATGATCTGAATGCCGAGATGCCGGTGTATCCACGACGCTAGGTGAGCCATATATCCTTTCACCTAAGTTACAAAGGAAGATGTGGAAGGTGGGCGGGTAATAAAGTTCATGATCAGGAACCAAATCGTCTTTATAGACTTATCCATCAGAAGATAGAAGATATTCACTCCTGTATATTGTTATTACTTTCTGTACTGTACATACATTATATCATATATAAAAATTTAGCATTCCAAAAAATAAAAAGTCCAGCATATGAATATTTACCACCCACCCTAATTAAAACAATGTCCCACTTCTACTGTGAACAATGTGATGGAAGTTGAGTGATCTAACCGAGAGATGTTATTTATAACAATTTTTTCAACAATATTTTGACAATCTTTAACAGATTTTTTTGACTAATCTTTAACAAATTATTGACTAATTATTGAAGTATCCATCCAACACTTCATTACACACTGCAGATGTTGCTGCCATCCATCATTTGTCGGAGAACATAGCTGCTCAGTCAGCTTTGTTGCAGCGGAGAAACCTAGTGCTATTTTTGAATATCGCAGGTTTGATGATATTTATGAATATTGCAAAGAAGCATTTTTACACAGGAGAAAAGCGAGCATGAGTCTATTAGTGAATGAACGAGATTATGTGGCGCCACTTCAGCGTCAGGATCTGCCTTGATCCAACATCTGAGATCGTCTAAGACTAGTTTCTTAGTTGCTTTCACGTTTTTGTTAGTAAGATAGGCGCTTCTTAGCGTGTGATGTATAAATATGAGTTGAAGAGACAATTTGTAAATTAAGAGCGGTTAATGATAACAGAAAAAAAAGAGTTGGGGAAAATTTCCCCCGAAATCCTCTTTGTTCTTTGTTCAACATCCCGCTGTAACTGCAAATCACAAAAGTGAGATCTTGATTTGGAAATGATATCAGAGCATGTTCATTGAACCAAATCGTCTCCTGCGCGTTAGTCAACCTATTGAATCGAGTAATTGGTGGTGAGATCGACTCAATTGATTTGAACATGAGCTGGAAATTTGGAAAATGGCGATTAGTGATGTTGAATGAGAAGAACAACTTGCATTGAAGAGAAGACAATGATCGATCAATTTGTTGGAAGAATAGTTGCAGGTCCATGAATCGGATAGTCCAGGTATGCAGCTTGTCTCGATTTTGCTAAATGAATCAAACTTTTTGATATGGAAATGTGCCATTGTCTCTGCGCTTGAGGCCAAGTTAAAAATTGGATTCATTGATGGATCTTTGTTAATGCCGAGTGAAAACTTGGAATTGTATTTGAAATAGAAGATGGCTAATAACCTTGTATCCTCATGGTTGCGTGGATCCATGAAGCGTAATGTGATGAAATCGTATATATTTATAAATGATGCTAGAAGAATGTGGCAAAGCTTGGAAAAGGTTTGGCACCACTAGTTTGCCACATTTGTTTGAACTGAAGCGTCAAGATTCAACAAGTGTTTGTGAATTCTTTGGGGAACTAATTAGCATATGAGATCAATATGAACAATTGAGGCCTACCTTGATTGTTGATGAAGAAGTTGGAATGCCTGGTTAAAAGAGATAATGAAGACATGGTTATGAAATTCCTAATGGGGCTAAATGATGTTTATGAGGCAGACCTTGGTCACATCATCAAAATGATACCGTTGCCAGACATTGACAGTGTTTACAACATCATAATATGTGCAGAAACAAAAACATGTTAGTACCAATCTGGCAGCACACCATGATGGCGTGAATGCAACAATGTTGGTTAGGGGAGGTGATTGGAAAAAGGATGCAGGGGACAGGAATAAACAAGATTGTAGGCAATTGAAGTACAACCATTGTACCAAGTCTGGACACACAATGGATGAGTGCTTCAAGTTGAAAGGATATCCAGTGGGGTGGAATGACATAAAGACATGCACACATTGTTCAAAATCTGGTCATACTATTGATGAGTGCTATAAGTTGCATGGTTATCCTGAGAGGAATGCTGATTAGAAACAAAGAGGTCCTTAGAACCACTCTGCAAACCTAGCTGATTATTTTGCTGATGCTAGCCAACCATAGACACCATTGGACATCCATGGAGATGGGATTAATAATCTGTGCAAAGCTATTGGAAATATGCATTTGAAAAGATGACCCGAATAGGTGATCCGAATGAGACAACTACTTTGAACATGGCTCACTATGAAGATTTTGCAGGTACAAACCTTTATAATTCACTAACATCTATTACCTATAACATCATATCTAAGACTGATTGGATAGTAGACAATGGTGCTACTAATCATATGTGCATCGACTATAATGCACTATCAAATATGTATGCATTTGAAAAGATGACCCCAGTTTGGCTGACGGATGGAATCCCCAAACTAGTTTCCTGCTGTGGTGATGTATCTCTGTCAGGTGAAGTTGTGTTGCACCCCTGCCTGCATTTGCTCAGTTTTAGATACAATATATTATTAGTAAGAAAGTTGTCCAAGAATTCAGATATATGGCTTCATTTTTTGCCTAACAAATGCATCCTGCAGGACCTTAGAACACACCGAATTATGGCAGTTGGGAAGGTTAAGAAGGAGCTCTATGTACTGTGCCCAGACTCATTCACCCCTGCTGCAATTCTGTAAGGAAAAAGAGATTACTTAGCTATCTGTCTTTGTCAAGAAATGTCTGTGTTGAAACTGTAGCTCAGAATAAAACTGTTAGTACTCACACGGCAATCACTGCTGATGTATTGCACACTCGACTAGGTCATCCTGCTTTTGATATAATGCAACACTTGGTTGATTCGAATATTCCTGCAATAAAGAAGGAGAACATTGACTCATGTGAAATATGTCATGTTTCTAAACAAAGTAGAATGCCCTTTGCTGACAATGCTCATAGATCAATGAAATGCTTTGATCTTATCCATATAGATGTATGGGGACCTTACAAGTTGCCCTTTCTTAATTCTTGCCAGCATTTTCTAACCATAGTCGATGATTATAGCTGATGTACTCGGACTTATGTATTCAAGTACAAGGATCAAGTACCCGTGTTGATTGAGAAATTTGTTCTGATGGTTAAAAATCAATATGATCAAGGAGTGAAGGTGATCAAGACAGACAATGGCTCAAAGTTCTTGAATGCAAACTGTCTGAATTTCTTTGCAGTCATAGGGATAGTGCATCAAAGCAATTGCCCATACATACCACAACAAAATGACTTAGCAGGAAGGAAACACAGAACTTTGCTTCAGGTAGCAAGAGCCTTCCTCTTTCAAGCTAAACTGCCAAAGACCTTCTTGGGGGAGGCCAATCTTATAGCCACATATCTCATAAATCGCTGGCCTAACAGAGTTCTCAATTGGTTATCACCTTACACCGTGCTCCATAATAATCCACCTGATCTCTCACAGCTGAGGACTTTTGGTTGCCTATGCTTCATTATGGATCTGCAGCCTGGTAGGGACAAACTGGATCAGAGATCCTTAAGGGGCATCTTTGTGGGATATCCTTAAGGACAGAAGGGGTATAAGGTCTTTGTTCCTGCCACTGAGAAGGTAATGGTGTCGAGAGAGGTGCAATTTTTTGAAGCCAAGTTCCATCACTTGATGGTGCATCTGAAGATAAAATACCTCTGCCACAATTTCCATCACTGGGATTTGATGAACCAAGACAGCCAGATTTTGAATTTAGTTCAGTGCCATTTGAGACAATTTCTGATCATGCAGATCACTCACTAGATTTACATCTTGCTGACTCCTCACCTATGCATACTGCCTCACTTGAACCACATGTTGAGGATGTTTGCCCTAGGCCTCACCTCAGACGCATCACTAGACAAACCACAACACTTTCCTGGTTGGAAGATTTCCATGTCTTCCACACTGTTGTTGATGCATCTGGATAAGCTCATGAAATTCCCTCTGATAAATCATGTTATTTCACCAGCAACTGTTGTGACTTTGCTGCCAATTCCAATATCTCTTAGCCTAAAAACTACATTCAGTATAGGATTAATGCCAAGTGGGTATCAACCATTAAATTAGAGCTAGATGCCCTTGATGAAAACAGGAATTGGCTGCTCAAAACTCTACCAGATGACATGAAGGCCATTGGCTCAAACTAAGAAAACAGGACATGAACAATGCATTTTTACATTGTGAGCTTGATGAAGAAGTCTATATGCATCCCCATTTGGGGTATGATAAAACTAAGAAAGACCAAGTGTGTCGGTTGTTAAAGTCTCTTTATGGCCTCAAGCAGGCATCTCACAAATGGAACATTGAATTCATATCAAAACAGAGCAGCTATGGATTCAAACAGTCATACCACGATCCCTACTTATTCACACTTATCACACCATCTCATCAACTATTTTTGTTAGTTTATGTTGATGATGTTCTGCTAACAGGAACTTCTGTGCAAGAAATGATTCAGGTGAAGTCTGATCTTGATGTTGCATTCACCATCAAGTACATGGGGGTGGCCAAGTACTTCCTTGGCATGGAGATAGCTCGCTCTGTTGCAGGATTCTATATTAGCCAAAGAAAATACATACGAGACTTGCTTTCAAATTCTAGTTATATGGATTGCACACCAATCCCAACACCACTGCCTACTGACCTGAAATTTGTAGCCACTTACCAACATGATTCACCCTTTTACCACAATCCAGAAAAATACAAAAGAGTTGTTGGTAGACTCTCCTATCTTAACTACACTAGGACGGATATGACATTTGTTGTCTAGCAGCTCAGTCAATTCATGCACCAGACCCCGTGACTCCCATTGCCTGGCAGCTACTTATGTCCTTCGGTGTCTGTCTGGGAATCCCACACTTGGTTTATTCTACTCAAGCACCGCAACTTCTTCTCTCACGGCTTGTAGTGATGCACACTGGGGAAACTGCAAATCCACAAGGCATTCTCTGACCGGATACTGCATCTTCTTTGGCTCCAGTCTCATCTCATGGAAGGCTAAGAAATAAATGACTATCGCTTGCTCTTCTGCAAAAGCCGAGTACTGCGTCATGGCTACCACAGTTCGAGAAGTCCAGTGGATTCTATACATTCTTGCAGATTTTCAGGTCTTCCCTTCTCTACCTATTCCATTTTGGTATGATAACAAGGTTGCTTTTGATATAACAGCCAACCCTATTTTCCATGAGTGAACCAAACATATTAAGATCAACTGCCTTGTTGCTCGTGACCAATTCAAGGCTGGCCTCATTGGTCCGTAGCACATCCCTTCAAAATGTCAACTTGTTGATATTTTCACCAAAGTGCTTCTTGGTGCTGGTTTTCGCTCCATATTTTGCAAAATGAGCCTCTGTAATGCTTATCTTGAAGAGGGGGTATTGAAGTATCCATCAAACACTTCAGTACACACTACAGATGTTGCTGCCATCCACCATTCGCCAGAACACAACCACTCAATAAGCTTTTGTTGCAACAGAGAAGCCTGGTGCTATTGCTGAATATCGTAGGTCTGATGATATTGATGAATATTGCAAAGAAGCGTTTTTACATAGGAGAAATGCGAACACAAGTCTATTAGTGAATGAGCGAGATTACGTGGTGCCGCTTCAGCGTCAGGACCCGCCTTGCAACATCTGAGATCGTCTAATACTAGTTTCTTAGTTGCTTTCACATTTTTGTTAGTAAGATAGGCACTTGCATGTGATGTATTCATATGAGTTGAAGAGACAATTTGTAAATTAAGAGCGGTTAATGAAAACAGAAAAGAAGTTAGGGAAAAATTTCCTCCTAAATTGTCTTTGTTCTCTATTCAACATCTCGCTGCACCTGCAAATCACAAAAGTGAGATCTTGATTTTGAAACTAATCTAGTAATCTTCCAATTGATCAATTTTTCTTCTCACTATATGTGCATAATGCATTGTATACATAACACAGATACCAACAGGGAGAACATTGATAGTAGTATACATGCACTAAATATGAACTTTATGCATAACCATATAAAAAAAAAGGTCAGAACCCTGGCCCAGTATACGTATTAAGACAATAGTGCGACACAAAAGTTTCAGAAATTATAAATACAAAATTGTCTCCAACTATGTTACTTTCATCGTGTGTAAAATAAAAGCTGTAATTTAAGTTAATAAAATATGATCAGAGAAATTGATCACAAGGCTCATTTTTCAACACAATTTTAGGGTAAACATTGGTCTTTTTTCATCCATTTAGCATAACAAGTTTATCTTTCATTTTCTTACCAAAAAAAAAGTTTATTTTTCATTCCTTGTCTTTTTTTTTTTTGGATCATTTTGGCATCTGAACTCGCACATGCGACACTTTTTCATTTCACCCAGAAGGCAAAAAGTTATAAAAGATTTGTTTATTTCAAAGAAAAGTTCAGTCTCAGCCGTTGATTTGCTGTGAATCGCACGACTAATACATTAGGGTGGTTTGGTCAAAACACATTTACAATTTATATAAAATTTATATTTGGAGAAATGTGCAACTTTTTTTAAAGCATATGATTTATTTTTGTTCTTTTCCTAATTTTGGTGATTTTCGGCAAAAGTAGGAGTGGACAAACGGGAATCGGTTTTCGAAAAAATCCGAGGCCCGATCGTCCCGAGTCCCAATTTTTTTCGAAAAATCGGAACATCGGATCGGGTTTGGTCGGATCGGGATCGAGTTTGGCCCATAAATTTCGGGACAACCCGAATCCCGAATATTATTTATGTACATAAAAAAATCAAAGAAAATTATTTTTCATTATCAATTAAAATTTAACAATTAAATTTTCGTTCCGCTCCTCCTTCTTTCTTCGCGAAACCCTTCGCTCCGTGCCTCCACCTTTCTTTCTTCACCGCTGGTCGCACCGTTGCTCACTTCACCTTATTTTTTTAGGCTACGGATCCATTTCCCAGTAGAACAAAGGAGGTTTACCCAACTACAACACAAGAAATATCATACAATTTGTTCTTTTAAAGGAGGCAAAAAATAATCAACGCAAACGACAAGTAACAGAAAGATTAACCAACTGCATTAGCCTCAATTTCCAATGTTTCTGGCTCGTTATGAGGTGTATGCGCTCTGATAGCCATGATGTCACTCCACTGGATCTCGATCTTATTCTTTAATGTTCCATCAAGAATTTTCCATACCAGTTTATGCTTTGAGTAGTACAGCTTCGCAACAAAATCCCCTTCATTCCTCGTGATTTTCTATCAGTCTCCAATTTTTAGGGCATGTATTGAAAAGTTAGGAGCAAATTTGGGCTTCGAGACAACCCGAGGCCTGCAATCCCAAAATTTATCGAGATGGAAGGACTCGGGTCGGGATCGGGATCGAAAAATTGATTACGAACAAAGTTCGGGTCAGGATTGGAATTCAGGCATACCCGATCCCGAATCCCGATTGCTCACCCTAGGTAAAAGCAAAACCATGCCGCCCGCAATGTGTGTGCTAGAGAAATGATATAGCACACGGAAAACGCACGGATCAATACAAAATGACCATTTTACCCCTGTATTGAACACTAGACCAGTGTTCAACACATGGATAAAATAGTCATTACGCATCGATCGTACACCCACGCGCACACTTTTCGGTGCGCTATATCATTTCTCGTGTGTGCTATATTGACTTGGAATTAGGGGTGGTCATTCGAAATTCTGAATTCCGAAATAAGGGTAATTTTCGAATTCCGAATTTAAGAAGAATTTTGGATCGAATCAAAATTTCCTAATTTTGGATCGAATCAAAATTTCTGAAATTTTCGAATAATTTCTAAATTTTGAATTCTGAATTCCGAACGCACACCCTACTTAAATATCATAGCGAACCGAAGAACCAACTTCAACCCTAACCTCTTGTGTATTGCGGGTTGCCTTCCCACAGTTCTCAAACTAGGAGCTATGAGGATCCGGAAGCTGACAGCACAGAAATCGGCGGCTAAAGGACGGAAGCCAGAAGAAAAAAGGCGGACCAATGCTGAACGCTCAGCTTACTTCGCAAGGAGAGAAGCCGCTAAGGTCCTGCGCAGCGCCCTACAGGGTGACTCTCAGCGCCTAGCCGTCGGCTCAATTAAGTCCCTAGTTTATAGCCCTTCCATCAGGAACAAAAGGGCTACCTTTGCATTGGTTTGCCAAACTCTCAAGCGTATGTGAGCAGCACTCCTCAAGCTTATTTCTGCTATTCTTAAAGCATGATGTAGTTAGAGATATGGGTAATTGACGTGTTATTATGTGTATGTTGGCCAACAGACGAAAGCGAAATAGTAAGAGATTTGGGTTTCATGAATGATTAAATTATTGCTTCAAGTAGTCCTCGGTGATGTGATATATAGCATTTAGCATATGCACTATAGACTGAGCTGCATTAGAGAACTGAAGTAATAAAAATGACCATTCTGATTTTGTTCTGGATTATAGATCTCCAAGTTATTAAGGATGTCATGGAGGAGGCAAATGTTCCAAGTGCCAAGTGGAAGGTAATGGCAACCGGAACTGTAACCAACATATATGCGCTAAGAATATGATGTTTCCTTTCTGCGTGTTCCTTACAATTTTGATGATATTATACTTATTTTGCCTTTCTTCCCTACAGAAGCAGATGGAATTGATGCATATCATCACGTACGATCTACTCTTTGGACAGGTGAAATATATTACTTTTTCTTTCCTTGTCCTGCTCTAGTTGATTGAGTTCTTTCAGTAGTCTTGGGGCTATTTAATATACTAGTTGCTGCTTTGTTTTCTGTGAACCTAAATGGCATTTTTTTTATTTATTCTTGTATCATGGCTTTATGACAGAGCATTGCTCTGTTGGGTCCTCTAAATAATTGGGCTGAATTTCATTTCCAGGAAGCTTCATTAATTGGGGATGCTGAAAAATATATCATGCTTAAGAAAGATGCTCTGCTATCAGCTCTTTCACGAACGTTAAGGCGCAAAGGAGTAAAAAATGTAGAAGATTTGGTGGCTGTTGACAAGGCCACTGGTATATAATCTTTTGCTACTTTTCTACTACTCGTGTAATTCTATGCTCTTGATTGCCCTCCTAGTTTCTTGGATTACTGCTAAAATTTAATCAGGATTTTATGCATCTATAGCTCTTTCTGTAGTTATCTGAATCTTATATGCCCTCCGTACAGAATTACGGAAACCTCGTTATGTTCGTGTCAATACTCTAAAGATAGATACAGAATTGGCCATAAGCGAGTTAAAGCAGCAGTACCAGGTACATTCTGCTATTTAAATAAGTAAACACACAATTTTCGTTCAGTACACTTAGATGTATAATGATGTAACGACTTAATTCAGAAACATTTTTCTTAAATTTGTTAATCTCCCTCAATTAAGCAGGTCCAAGAGGATGATGCAGTGAAGGATTTATTGATTCTCCCTCCAGGTGCTGATTTGCATAATCATCCTCTAGTCATTAGTGGAAGTATTTTCTTGCAGGTACTAATGGGGACATCTTGATTTGAATGAAGATAATATCAGAAGAACTGAAAATTTTAATGCCTT
>JAOWBN010234604.1:0-12399 GCA_028565015.1 Pinguicula moranensis
AGAGACAGAATTAGCAATATCACGAGGATGAGAAATATCAAGGGAAAAACCATATATGTTTGGTGAAACCCCTGCATTATTGCGATTGGTTCTCCTAACAGTAATATCATGGATAAGAATATCAGTAGGAGGAATATGAATATCAGTGGGAGGAGGAGTGTCACATGAAGATGTAGATGAAGGTACCCCGGAGTGGAAGCATGCAAGAACCTTGGGCATGAGACTGATGCAGGTGACTTGGAATCTCTCTAGTCTCCTCCCTCCTCTGCCAACGAGTATGAGGATAGTGTCTCGTCTATGCCGATGATGGCTCCCCCTGGCCCCCATACATCTGAATGTATCAAATAAAAAATATGCAAACTCTGACTACCAGAGCTAACATAAGAACTTCCGATATGCTTGCCCAACTAACAAGCATCACAAATTAGTTTTTCTTTATTCACTGTAGAAAATATGCGAGGATAAATTCGACTCAAAGTCAAGAAAGATGGATGATCGAATCGCCTATGGTAAAGCATTATGTCTTCCACAGTACTGTCTCCGTCGATCCATGATGGATGAAAGTGATGAGTCTAATCCTTTCCGATCCATGGACCATAAGCCACTACGCCATGTCCCAGTCCCAAATACATTGTCTGTCCTCTTCTCCCAGAAGATCACCAAAGGTATATCAAACCATACAGTACAATTTAATTGGTTAATAATGGCATTTATGGAGAGGAGATTAATAGGAAATGAAGGGGCATGCAAAACTTTAGGCAAATTCAAGTATTGGTATAATGCATTGTACCCTTACCACTACTGGCCGATCAAAGCCATCGGTTATCTTAATACTCAACGGATTTGCTAAATAAATGTATGAGCTGAACTCCCTAGCAGCATCCGTCACATGTCCAAAAGCTCCAGAGTCAATGATTCAATCTGACGAGCCAGCAGTAGGTAAGGACATCAAGGCTAGTGAGTCATACATACCTGTGAAATCTGAGGCCAAAGCAACATTACGAGATAATTCAGATGAGGTAGGTGTATCAGTGCCTATCCTCATACTTTTGAGTTTCCTCTGGAGTACATCAAAGAGTACTCGATCCTCCTAAACGGTCACAGTACTCCCATAGTCTCCTCCTCATCAGCATCCCCCATCAAGTTGGTGCGATAGCCTCCTCGGTCACCATCCCTAAAACCACCTCTCCTACTCCACGAGCTCTACCTCTACCTCCAAATCTACCTCTACCTCCAAAATCTATCTCACGGGACATCTTCGGACAAAACTCTATCAAGTGGCCAACCATCCCACGCTGATAACAACTGCAAGTCTCCCCCTGTACTCAGTCACCCGTGAACTAGCAGTAGCTAACGCCTTTACACCTGAAACTACACTCGGCGTAGAGTGTATCTTCTTCTCACTCTCTGCCTGAATCATAGCAGCAATAGCCCCATCCAGTGATGGAATCTTGGCCTGAGACAATAAAACTGATATCCTCGAGTGAAAGATCGAATTAAGATCCTTCAAGAATTTCATAGTCCTTCCTTTCTCAAAGTGTTGTCACGTCTTGTATTTCGAGTCACTACAATTAGACAGGGGGTCATAGTGATCCATCTCAGCCCACAATCGCTCAGGCAAATAGAATACTCCTGAATAGACTTCTCCCACTGGACCTCTGCATCGATCTCCAGTTGAAGTTGAAACACTCTCATTTAATTTTCAGCTACAGAATAGGTGGTCTTCAGACTAACCCATATCTCACTCACCAGACTAAGGCCATCCACAGTAGAAGCAACAGGTGTAGTCATTGAGTTCAAAAACCAGATACATAGCTGAGTATGAGTTACTTTCCACTCCGTAGTGGAAGAGACGTCACTCCTCGACTCACACTCCCTCAGGAAGCCGTTCAGGCTCCTTCCCACTAAGATTGTCTTAATCCTGCGAGACCAACTAAGATACGTGGTCGATTCATCAAGTTTCAAATCGATCGGTGGAAGATCGAGTTTTATCGGAGTAACGGTAGGGACAACGGCCGAGGTTGAGACATTTGTTCCCTATATGAGTCCAATCAATGCTCTGAGCACCTCAGGATTGAGGTTTCTCAGGGCCTCAAATCCTTGTTTAACTACACTGTCGTCTGTCCTTGACATTTCACACAAAGTAGCTCTTATCACAAGTGATCACAGCAACAACACAACGCACATAACACGATCCTCCACATTCACACAACAATTCACACGTCTCAACACCCCATCATCAATACGCAATCTAAAAAAACATCAACAATGCCTAATTGGATTTCCAAGTTTAGGCGAATATGATAAATCCAATCAAATAATTTACCATATCCGATAAAAACCAATATACATTAAACGGCACGAAATCAACCAAAATCGATTGGATAGTTGCGACTAGCAAACCGAGACAAAGATTTTATCTCAGAGTTCCGGCGCCGGCACGTGACGTCCATGTATGGCCTGCGACCTACTTGCAGAAAGCTCTCCTCACGGCGATTTCAATGGCGGTGGTTTTTGGCAATTCTGACGCTGGACGCGCCTGAAAACGGTGAAAAATTGCCGCAGGTCATGTTTCCCGGTAACGGCGCATGACGGCGTGTGGTGGCCGGAAACCTTTAGGTGTTGATCGGATCTGATAGAGGAGGAAATAGGCTAAGTTTTGGGATCGATTCTGGCGGCGGATGAGCAGTAATGGCACTGGAATCGGGATTGAAATGGTTGAGACAAAATATGTATTAGAGTTTAAAAAATTGGGCTCTGATACCAAATTATAAAATAAAAATGGAAAAGATTTTATTATGAGATCTTGTTACAATTACGACTCATATGTCTCTCGATATATATAGGAACCAATTGGGAAAAGATTTGGTGTTTAGTGTAGAAAGTTTGGTATATGTGTGTTATATGGATACCTAACACACCCACCAACACAATCAACAAAACGTCATAATGTAACATAGAGTTCTAACGAGTATAATACATGAGTAAATGCCTATTAACTCCGGTCCACCAACTCAAAGTCACTCCCAACTCAATGATACCCAGAGGCGGGGGGAGAGGGTCTCAGGGGGCATGATCCCCCCAAAATTTAAAAAAAAAACAAATTTATGTTAAAATTCTTTATTTTTTTTCAGTTTTGGTCCCTCTAGACTTTTATATATGTAATGGTTATGCAAAAATAACATAAATTCACTCTAGCTTAGCTGGTCGTTTGTCAGGGTTTTTGCCCGTTCGAATCCCACGTCAAGCAACTCATTTTCAGTTTTTTTTAGAAATTAATAAAAAAGTGGTAGTGCCTGGGCTCTAACTTGAGTGATCAGCATCTTACTAGAACTTAGACCACTTGACAAACAATGAAATGTTTTAACAAAATTTTATATATATCTAGTATATTATTCAAATAGTCTAGATTTTTTTCACAACTTTAACATAATTTTTTTTTTTGAATAATTTTATTTGATATTTATCATAATAAAACTGACTGTAAAATTATTGTTGTTATCGATCGTAGTAACTTCATAACGCTGATTGATATTAAAATAATTTTAAAAAAATAAGAAATAAATTTAATTATTTTTAGTTTATACCATTATATTTGAATGGACAATTCCAAACCTTGATTCAACTCGATCTAATCTATCCTATTTAAATCCCTCTTTCCCCTTGTCTTATCTACACTACAAAAAGAAATCCCACTTTCCCTTGTCTTATCTACACTACAATCCGACCGACAACCAACCCATTCGTTCACTTTTCATCTCCAAATACAAGCTCCCCTGGGGAACCCAAAAAAACCTGCTCCAATCCAAATCCCATCAGGGGAAGGTCTCTTCTATTGACACAAACGTAAAAAGAGTAGATTCAGATCCGTATAATTTGGAAATAGGTCTCTTCTATTCTTATTCTTTCTTTCTGGGGAATTTTTGTTATGAAGTGGGCGTGGCTGATGGAGTTCTTGAAGGGGATGATAAAGCCAGCGGCGGCACTGACAGTGGTGGCGATGGCTGTGGTGGTGTCGTATTTGCAGAATCTGGGTCTCGAGAGGGAGATGGCTTACTCCATTTTCAGGGCTTTTCTTCAACTATCGGTTATTGGATTTGTTCTGCAGTTTATATTCAGTCAACATAATGCCATCTGGATTGTCTGCGCTTATCTGTTCATGGTACAAACGCACATATATGTAGATTTTATTCGTAATGCGAATCTTCTGTTGAGATTTTGTAATTGTGTTTGGACAACCTTTTTCATCTGTAGTTTCTTGATTCGTCCTGTGAAATTTTTTCAAATATCCCATCACTCGCAGCTTCATGCTTTTTTTCAAATTGGTACAAGAATGATCAAATAAAAAAAGCAACTTTATCCGGTATATTCCCAATTAAGTTGGCGTCTGGGGTCTGATGTACGCGACCTTACCCTTGTAATTATACAAGAATGATCAAATCAAGAGTATAATTGCACGATTTCCTTAGAAAATTATGTTTCAGTGTAAAATCAAGGGTTGATTTGATTTAATTTTCTGTAAATATTTTTATTCAATGAAAATTTGGCTTAACTAAAAAAAAAAGGAAAACTGAGAAACTAAGATCGTTGTTTATCATCTCCCATTTCTTTTTCTTGATTTATATATTCTCCTGACTTTGTTTTTTCCTGCTTGTCAACTTTGTTTTGTTTAGCGTAATTTTGGAAATTCTTCTGCAAAGTTAATTTGCGGTATGTTTGTAGTAGTTACTTTTGACGGGCAGAAAAACTTAAAAATATTTCTCAAAATGTTTTTTTAAAAATAAAAGAATTTGCAAACATTCTCTTTGAATAAATAGATGCGCAATGCAACGTTACCCAGTATATTCCCAACTAAGTTGGGGTCTGGGGGTCTGATGTACGTGGCATTACCCTTATAATTATACAAAGAGACCGTTTTCGTTTTGCGATCCAGGTGAGAATCGATCCCTGAACCTCACCACTTGCGCTACAGGCTTGATTCTTTGAATAAATAGATGGTACTAGTAAATTTTTGTTCCTAAGAAACATTTTAACAAAAGTCATGGTTACGCGTAAAATAGGAATTTTGTTCGGCATAATTATATATAAAAAGATACCAAACATTACAAGATAATTGGTTATTTATTTGTGTGTTAGGTTTCCGTGGCGGGTTATACAGCAGGCCAACGTGCGAAGCACGTGCCAAGAGGAAAGTATGTGGCTGGAGTGTCGATTCTCATCGGAACGTCGATTACGATGATTATATTACTAATTTTGAATGTTTTCCCATTTACGCCGAGGTACATCATTCCGGTCGCCGGAATGATGGTTGGAAATGCCATGACGGTCACTGGAGTTACCATGAAGAAACTCCGGGACGATATCAAAATGCAGATGGCACTGGTACGTATGTTGGCAACGATATAAAAATCAGGCATTATAGTGAATTGTCACATGCGACATCTCTCATACTTGATGTCAAGTGCATGGTTCTTGAAGTAAAGTGAAATTATTCAGGTAAGAAGGAAATGAATTTATTATAGGTCCCCAACATTGGACTCACTGAAGTATGAGTTTCTAGGGTTCATCAAACTTTCAAACCTGCCTACTGTTTGTTGTTAGGGGACTCCCCATCTATGATTTCACAAGAACCCTGGTGCTTGTTTGGATGTTGGCCCTCCTCTAAATGATTCCAATTTTTCTGCCCAACTACTCTCTCCAAATTTCATGCAAATTATTCTTTCTTTGGTTCTCATTTCACTGGTGTTTCAGGTTGAGACTGCGCTTGCTCTTGGTGCTACTCCTCGTCAAGCTACTTTGCATCAGGTGAAAAGGTCTTTAGTTATTGCTTTGTCACCAGTTCTCGACAATGCCAAGACTGTTGGCCTGATTTCTCTCCCCGGTGCCATGACTGGGTTGATAATGGGAGGAGCTTCGCCGCTGGAGGCTATACAACTACAGATCGTCGTCATGAATATGCTCATCGGAGCATCCACATTCAGCAGCATTATGTCCACATACCTAGCATGGCCAGCTTTCTTTACAAAAGCTTATCAGCTAGAAAATAAGGTCTTCTCATTGGATTAAAATTGAGGCAACATATAGAAATGGACTGGAAAGAACAGGGATGGATATAATGGCACAAACTTTAAGAACATTCCATTCTCTCTACTAGGAAATGAGTTAAGTACAATCCGTTTATTGAGATTAGTACCGAAAATTTTATGTCTTTGAAAGTCAAACCAGTGCTGTTTTAGTATGGATTTAGTTGGAGAAAAATATTTTTGTCTAATTGATTCACGAATTATTTAGTACGAGTGGCACAATTTCACAAAATAAATCAACACTCCTCCTCAATTATACCCATCTTATTGTAGGGTCTATCCAAGCCTAGCGCACTCATGCCTTGGGTGAGACAGCCAGCAGTTTGCTCTTTAGTAGCCACATGTCCCAGTTCCAAAAGCCCACTGGTCAGCTTCTCTTTGATGAAAACCTGTCAATCTCTACGTACTTGGTTCTATCATGTTGGATCGGGTTATTGATAGCTGGTCGGTTGTCACATTATAACTGCATATGTGCTCTCTCTTCCATCTTCAACTCTATCAGCAAGGACTTCAACCATATCATCTTTGCAGCAGTCAAGTCCATAGCTCTGTACTCTGCTTCAACGGTAGAACATGCAACAACTGATTGTTTCTTACTCACCAAGGAAACCAGGTTGGCTCCTACGAATATGCAATATCCAGATGTGGACTTCCTATCATCAACACAACTAGCCCAATCTGAATCACAATATCTCTCAATGCCGATATGCCCATTCTTCCTAAAGATCAATCCCTTTCCCGATGCAATCTTCAAGTGTTTCAGGATCTGGTACTCAGTATCCACGTGACCCTTTTTAGGGTCATGCATATACATGCTCATCACACTCACAATAAATTAGATGCCCGGTTGGGTGTAGCTCAGGTATATCAACTATATAACCAATATCTGATGCATTTTTTTATCCACCGGCTCACCAGAATCAGCACACAGATTCACCTTCTTCTCAATAGGTACCCTGGCAGGCTTGCAGCCTAGTATGTCTGTCTCTGTGAGCAAGTCCAAGACATATTTCCTTTAGGATAGTATTATCCCTTATAGTCCTCGAGCTACTTTGATCCCAAGGAAGTATTTCATCTGTCCTAGATCCTTCACCTCGAACTCATTTTCCAGTTTGACCTTCAGCTCTGCTATCTCACTCTCATCATCTCTTGTGATTATCATATCATCCACATAAACGACCAACATCGTGATATGATCTCCTGTATGTCTTAGAAAGACAATATGATTGACATTGGTTTGTTAATAACCCATGCCCACCATAGCCTTTTTGAATATATCGAACCAATATATCGAGGATTGTTTCAGGCCATATAAGAATTTTTTTAACCTGCAAATTTTTCCCACTATTTGATTAGTGCAAAATGTCAGAGGGATCTTCATGTACACCTCTTGGAGTAACTCACCATAAAGAAATGCATTCTTTACATCGAGCTGATGTAGGTTCCATACTTTGTTTACTGCTATTGAGACTAAGGTCCTGACTGGCTCATCTTAGCGACTGGTGCGAAGGTCTCATCATAATCAATGCCACATAGTTATGAAAATGCTTGGCTAGACATTATGAAATTTTTAAAGCATTCCCTATTCGACTCTTGAGTGATGCGTTGAATGAATGCTAACTGATCCGAAATCTTATCTAGGATAAGATATTTAGGAGGTTCATTCCTATTACACTTTCGCTTATGCTGAGATAGCCTGGAACTTGCTCGAGATTAACTCTCTATTGCAAGTATTATTGGGAGTGCAATAAGGAATGCCTAGTAATCTACACATACAAAAAAAAGGTCCATATGTAATAGTTCTAATGCTTATGTGAAGATTTCATTATTTGGTTTGAAGGTGTTTCTAGTTTGTTTACCCCTTTGACATGCATCACATAAGCCATTTTATTCTTTCAAAATTTAGCTTAGGTAGTCCTATACTAGTTCCTTTGTTGACAGTTTTTACATAAGCATACATTCATCATTTTGAACTAAACATTTTACATTGTTAATTGAGATATCTTCTAGATGAACAAAATTAACATTGCTTACCCTAAGTTCAACAAAGAGGTTAACGAGATCCGTAAGCAGAGACATTTTGCAAGATATTGAAAATCAATCTCTCTCTTACTCAGAAAATGGGTGACTTGTATGAGACGGGCATAGCTGATATGATAGCGGGTGCTAGGGTTTTTCCACTAATGATATCTTTTATCTTACAATGATTGGATTCAAATACTACCCTACAACTTTTATCACACAGCTGACTGATGCTAACCAAACTATGTTTCAAACCACATATATAGGTGAAATGTACAAATCAATCTCGTTCAAACCCCCAAAACATGCAAATCAACTTCCAATACAGCATATAATTGAAAGGCAAAATTCAATCGCGTTAAATGTCCAAATATGATTTGTAGCTGTTGAAACCCCAAAAATGATGTGTTGTCTTAGCCCCTGCGTGTAAGGTGTTATTGGATGGCGAATCCACAATTAAACCCAAAACCGGCGGATTTGTAAACACAAAGTCTACCATTAACAAAAAATTTCACAAGCCCTAAGTCCAAACAACCAAAGCACGTGAGTTTAGCCAAAAATATGCACGACAGGCGAGATTCAACGAGGAAGCAATAACCTGGTTCTCGTGGGTGTTGTCGCCGGAGATGGTGATAGAGTGGATAATGTCGTCGTGCAAATCTGGTTCGCGAGATAGTTGGGCCGTGTGGAGTGAATGGGAAATAGGGTTTGCAGGTATAATTATAATTGGTTATGTTGTAATTTAATTGTTACTCAGGGGTATTTTGTAAGTTTTCAGGACGGGTAATCGAAGGGTTACGTAATCCCTGGAAAATTGGACGGATAAAATGAGGCTCGAAATCAGGCAGTAAACCCGGGCTCGACCGGGCCAAGACGTAATCCGTCGGGCCCAGGGAAAATCAGTGTGTGTCCAAATGGCGGATTAACTCGAGGTTATCCGAGTTAATCCGCCCAGAACCCCGCTACCAAACAAAGCCGATGAGAAAAAGGTCAAGCCCAAATGGAAAAAGAGCAGCCCGAGTCTCCCCAAACCCTCCAAAATGAGATACATCATGCCTCCACCTGCCCTAGTCACCTTCCTCAAATCCTTCGCCTTTCTTTTCATGTTGATTTGACTACTCTACATGGAGCAATACGGCTGTAAGTGGCTTCTTAAAACCCTACCCTACCACGGATCCAAATCGTGTCACCATTGGCCTCATCTGCATGTTCCTTCTCAACAATGTTGTCGTCTACATGATGATCCCTTTGGTGGCGATGTTCATTGTGGGGCTGTCTCTTGTTAGAAGCTTAAATTTTGAGACAAGACAAGTCCCTGGCTCACCCGAGTGGCTAAAATCGAAGGTGCGTGAGGATGAAAATTGGAAGGAGATTAAATCTTGTATAATACGAGGATTTGCAGAGCATATGATGTCAAGATTGTCGTACAATATCAAGCCTTATGACTTCACTGTGAGCAAGTTGTCTCCCATCGAGGTATGTACTAGGATTTATACATATCACAAACAGTAAGATTCGAGTAGGATTTATACATTGGGGCTTGGCAATTTGTGCTATATGAATTTTTGATCCAACTATGCTAGTAAAATTGTGCGAAATGTAAAAAATACAAAAGAATTTTGTTTAAGAATTAAATAATTTGATTTTAGATTACTAATTATTAATTTTCAAAACGTGGCCGCATGTCCTGGTGCTCTTAAGCATCCACCAGTGCTCACAACCATTATTTTTCATTCCTAATCATTCTTGAGCATATTTCTTCCTACATTTCAAACATGAACCAGCCGCAGAATTGCGGCATGGAGATCATGAACACGGCCTACTGGGAGAAACAACGGTGCTATACAGTACGACGAGGATTACAATTTATGGCAGAACCATGAGACGATGTTGTGCTACGATTGTCAAACTTGTAAAGAAGGATTTGTTCGATCTTTGGTGTGGATCTAATTAGAACATATTTAATAGTTAAACCAAATACGAATGAATCATACCTTTAATGCGGAAGTGTATAGAACCATAATATTCCGGTTGATTATTTCACGAATACGAACCAGGAGTCTACCATAGTTTCCTTATAATGCGAACACGAATCAAGAGTCTATCAGGGTCTCCTTGTAATCCACGTACTCATATCTATGCCTTCACAGATGATAAGACAGCAATTCGAGTGAAATTGTATATATATTTCTGGGTCTCAACACATGAGAATTAGAATTCTGGAGAAAGTCAATAGGCGTACTGATATGTCCTATTTATAGGAAAGGATTGGAGTCCAACTCTAATTATGGTGGCAGAATCTTACCATAATAAGGACTCTCAATATTAGGTAATTAAGAAATAATTACTCCTAATTAGGGTAGTAGAATTTTACTCTAATTAGAATTCTTAAAATTAGGTAATAAACAAATCAATTATCATAATTAATTCAATTAGATATATAACATATATATTTTGTCTGATACTCTGCGAGTATTTTATCTAGGAGGGATTCGCGTGCCGACGAATTTTCCAAGACTCAAGATGCTTGGAACAATTGGGCCAGGACACGTACTTGACAATATTGAAGAGAGCTGTATCATTAGGCGAAGCCAATGCCTTCAATTGCTTCCCAAGGTTTACTATAGTTTCTTGGCACTAGCTAATCTTTCTGAAGTTGTGACCTCCCAATCCTGCATAATATCAGTAATGAATCACCTTAAGCACAAGAAAGATAATAGGCTAAAACCATAGAACATAAGTTGCACATGCAATCAAATTGATGCAATCTGATCATGGCACAAACTTGGAAAGAAGAATGATCTATAGTTGTAGAAAATAATAAGAAAATCCGTACTTTGTTAAGAATAACTCTTTGGGGGTATATATAGTACTACAACTGAAATTCTAAATGAATATAGAATCATAAATTCTATAGAACTTTACTCAACTATAACTCTATCATATAAATAAACAACTCTATCAAATAAATACTAAATAACCTACTAATTATCAAATACCAACACTCCCCCTCAAGATGGGCTTCACTAAATCTATCTTGACACAGTTCAACAGCAGTCAACGGTGGCCCATCCAATTCCTCCTTACACTATGGCTCATCCAGTATCCATAGATCTGACCAGTCCAGTTCCTTCTTCCACTCTATTACCGATACACGGCTCTTCCACTCTATTGGCAACACATGGCTAATCACAATCACCACTCTAGCCAACACATGATTTCTCACTCCTCTAGCCGATGCATGGCTCATCACCTCCCTAGTAAACACTCTCGACTCTCTCGAGACGGAGTCTCACTCTCATCACTCAGTCACATTGATGCTCCAAACTCGATACCAGACACTCCTTTTCCCGACTCCTCCAACTCAGGCATAGATCTCCATCTTGTTGTTTGCTCTTACTTAGGCATAAGTCTCCATCTTGCCGGATCCTCCAGCTCAGTCATAGACCTTCATTTTGCAGGCTTTTTCAGCTCAGTAATAGATCTTCATCTTGTTAACCCTTGGCTAAATTCTAGACACTCTCTCACTGGTCCTATGATAAAAGATGCCAACTTCGACCAACAGCAATCAAATGCTGCACGAGTATAACACCTACACCCCATGATCACACGACATCAATCCAACACTGTGCGATCAAAAATACCTACATAACTCGAACCCAAGAATACCTCTGAGACAACACAATAACAGTTTAACATCGTATAGTCGGCAACACCTCAAAGACGGTACAATAGAAGTTCAATATCGTGCAATCAAACACCCCTCCAATGCATGACTGCACGACAATAGTACAACATTGTGCAATCAATAAAGGGTTCAACCATCAAACAAAACAAAAACAACACTTCCACATCAATCCTCAAATAATGCCTAATTGGATCTCCAAGTTTAGGCGATCAACATCGATTAACACCACAAGCAGCAATCACCAAATAATCCAACTCATCCACCTAAACACAAATATCCATCAAACGACACCAAATAAATGAAAACTGAGTTGACAAATGCCACGGACTACCAAAATAGAAAATTCTATTTTTTTTATCCGGCGGGGAACATGCGAACAACTGTGGGTAGATCTCGGCGAGACCATCCTGGCCGTGGTGATCGCAAAGGCTGAAGATGGTGGACGCGTCGAGAATCGGCCAAAAATTGCCACTGGCCGACGAACTTCGACGACGCACATGTGGCGGCGTACGACAGTGGGTCTTTGTTGTCCAACTTTTGTGGACATCGGAAAGGCCTGCGTGATGGTTCACGTGCCCAAATACTGTGCGACGACGGTTGTGGGCT
>JAOWBN010234615.1:0-12396 GCA_028565015.1 Pinguicula moranensis
ATGAGATGGACCAAGATTTCTGCAGATTTTTGCTTCTGTAAAGATTTCTGCAGATTTTTTTTATCTGTTTCTAATCTTGGCCGTTGATTTCATTAGAAATCAACGGTCAGGATTTTGTGTCGATTAATGGGTTTAATAGTGTGTACACGGATCCACTCTCATACATAAATACATATTTTGTAGTATATATTTATTAATAATAATAATATTATAAATATATATATGTGCTATATGAAAAAGTAAAAAAATAATAAAAAATTCATGGCCCAGGGCCACCCCAAGGGTGAACAAGGGATGGTTTGGCCATCCAAATGGCCTTCAAGCACTTGAAGGCCGTTCATTGGCATTGCTGAACTGGGCCTGATAAATAAAATAAAGTTTTACAAGGCAAGGCAAAAGAAAAGCAAAAATAAGCGAAAACGAAAGGTAAAATCGTAGGCAAAAGCCGACCTGCTTGAAATTAGAAAAACTAGTTGCTCTGAGATTAATAAGGTTATCAACACAAAAGTAAGCCTCCCAAAAAAGAAGGAGATGATATCGTGACATTGAGGAAAGTATCGCCAAGGGGAGATGTCACCTTATTAAACCAATTCTACAGCACCAACGAGTCAAATTCAAAGATGATCCGATCCAAGTAAAGGGAGTAACATAATATAAGAAAAGTAGAAATATTGAGATCTCTGCCATGATATTGGATGAGCTATTCAAAAATTGACTAAAAGCCGAAAGGCAACGCCCCTGGGAGTCATGGAGAATACCTTCACAACCCCTAGAAGTTACTGAGGCTAAACCATCAATGTGTAACTTCAGCCAACCAAAGGGTGGCCATTCCTAAGGAATATCAAAATGGCGCTTCAATGATATATGTTGCACAGGTAACTGCCAATGATGTAACATGGCTAATTTGAAAGGAGAGGATTCCTGTGTAGGTCGGAGAAAAGTGAAGACACAAGCTTAGATAGCCACCACATGACTTTCGAAATAAGACCTTGAGAGTTGGCATTTGCATTTTGAAACTGAACTCCATTTCGTGTAATTCAGAGCTCCTAAAAAAATAGGAGGGATCACGCGAATAAGCAAGGATAACTTGGAGTTAACTCAAGAGTGCTCTCAACATATATGCATCAGATGACGGGATGCCTAGAGTGTACTAGCCGGTCAAGTGAAGAGAAGAAAATTTTCAAACATGCGTTGCAGTAGGAAAACACATGAACATATGATTCAAGGACTCTTCTATGCCATAAGAACATAGAGAAGAACATAGAATCTATTGGAAATCCTATGAGGTATCATTTACTAAAATGATTCTATTTTTGTAAACAAAAATTTAAGGAAGATATTATAAAATTTATAGTTCATGGGCATTTTGTTATAATCTTAGAAGTTTGGGAGATTTAATGTAATAAGGATAAAATGATCTCTAATTGTAAAAGTTTAAGGATTTTGATGATATTATGAGGTAATAATTAGCATTAACTAGAATTTTCGTGGTTTTCTAAAAGGGGGCTAAAGATGAACAACTCGGCCGTTGTAGTCACCAACGTTGGCACCAGGTCCAGGAAGATGAGGCTGGGTGACGGCAACATCAAATCCAAAATGAAGAGTACATTCAACACCTCCAGGGAAACTCCGCTCTTCTTCACTAACTAATTTCCTTGGTAACTCTACACCATCAGATAGGGGTTTGAGCCAGAAAATTTGCTAAGGGTAGGGCACATTTTGTTTCGGTTTGAATAGAGTAGGTCAGATTGGGTTAAATCAGGTTCGAGAGTATGCACGTTTAAATATTGCGGTAAAAACTAGAATAATTATATTTATTTTTTTGAAATTATTTTATTATCAATATCGGTTGGATATGCATGTTCAGACAGAGACAATAACAATTTTTTAGTCAGTTTCATAATAACAAATGATAAAACAATCAACTAAAATATTGAACTATGAAAAATAATTATATTAGAGAATTGTAAAAATAATATACTTTTTGAATAAGTTAATAGATAAATAGTTAATTATGTTAACAAGGTTCATTGAATGTCTCTGGCCTGGTGGTCAAAACCAATTTAAAAAATATTTTTGTTACATAATTTTTTTTTTTTAAATTGGCTTTGGTTTCCCTTTGCCTCCGCCTCTGCCGTCAGATATGTTGCAATTCTTTAGAAAGCATAATCCGGCAACGGATGTTTATATTCCGCTACGGCGAAGCAAAGATGTTTCAAGATATGGTTTCATCTACTTGTCCAAATCAAAATAGGACTTCACAGTTTACTGACTTGTTCAAAGGACTATGACTTTGAGATTTTCTGGTTCATCTGAACTACCCCAAGCACAATACATCATAGAAGAAAGTCGATCAACTCTATAGAGAAGCCATTGGAAAAAAATCATTCCCTAGCCAAGTCACCGTGTCCTATGCAGGCAAAAATGGCCAACCACATTGCCCATGGTTTCGCTCATCTTATCCAGGCATTATCTTACGCGTGCTATTCAAATTTCCATACTCAGTTAATGGGGCTCCTTTCTCATTCAGTTCGCACATCTAATGGCAAGAGGCTCCTTCTTGCATGAACAAAGGCCACAAAAGTCTATAGTGTTCTACAAGGTAAAACTAGATAGTGTTGGATCTGAATTTGTTGGGCGTCTTTTTTTCTCTCTTGGATCACGTGAAAGCTTGGGTGATGTATCAAACTCCCAGTCTCTAGTTGTTCTCCTCTTTATAAGGGAAATAAAGAAAAATGTTGATATCATGGTCAAAAAATAGGTTTTCAACATTCACTTGATTGAAGATACTTCTGTCACCGAAGATTTAATCACTGGCGATCCTCCCTCGACATTCTCGGTGAACACTGTAACAACCCTGTTGAATTTTGGATCTGCATTGTTGTTGATGAATTATGGCACAGTTACAGGAGCAGAAAAAGTTCCAGCACCTGTTGGATCATAAACAAATTTCCAATGCAAAAAACTTCTCACTGAGTCCGTAGAAGACTTGGAAATAAATGAAGAGATCAAAGTGGCTGAAACAGAATGAAGTGAAACCGCGACTTTGGCATGCCATGGAAAAGAAAGGAAAACAAAACACATGGACAAGAGCAGGGTCCTTGATGTGCATTGATCCAACGGAGTATATTCAATAAATCTTACAAGTTTTCTTTTGATTTTGTAATTTCAGTTGAGCTACTGTTGCGGGAAGCGATATATAAATAAAAAAGTGTGTAAACCTTTACAGAGAAGATATGAATGAAAAATAGAGTTCCCTTCACTGTAGCGATCTTCTCTTCATATCAATCTAGGTTTTCCCTACAAATTCAAGATGGTATCGGAGTGCTCGAACGAACCTTGAGAGCGTGTAACCGTTGTGTACTAAATATCCTTTATTGAGTTGAAAGGTAACGCCCTAATCGATCAAAAATAATCACCGATTCAGTCCAGAATGACAATTAGTCAAGTTGAAAAAGAGAAGGAAAGCTGGCTATGAAACGGAAGCAGTAAATGGAGGAATTAATTGAAGAGCAGCTGCAGGTCCATGGATCTGACAGTCCAGGGATGCAACTTGTCTCAATCCTATTGAATAAATCGAACTACCTCCTCTAGAAAAGTGCAATGGTGTCCGCACTTGAGGCAAAGATGAAGTTGGCTTCATAGATGGAACACTGAAGAAACCAGCTGAGGATTCATTGTTATTTTTGAAGTGGAAAGCGAACAGTTTAGTTTGTTCTTGGCTACGAGGATCAATAATTCCTGGAGTCATGAAAACCTACATGTTTGTTGGTGATGCAAGGATCATGTGGCAGAGCCTTGAAAGAAGATTTGGAAATGCTAACCTTCCCTACCTTTTTGATTTAAAGAGAAACATGACAACATGGAGACAAGGAAGTGAAAGTGTATGTAATTTTTTCGGAAGATTGCAGGTAATGTGGGATCAATATGAATAGCTAAGGCCTACACCTTTTGTTGAGGGAGAAATAGGAGAAATGCTGGCTAGAAGAGATGTGGAAGATAAGATCATGGTGTTCCTGATGGGGCTAGATGATTTGTATGAGAGTAAAAGAGGATACATTATCAGATGAAGTCCTCTGCCAACCATGGACACAGTGTACTTATAACCTCAGCCAAAAAACAGAAGCAAGTTAGTATAAGAATGGCTGCAGGGCACGACGGGCAGAATGCTGTAATGTTGACAAGAGGAGGGTGGAATAAAAGTGTTGGCAGCTCGTTGAGAGTTGATAAACAACACTTGAAATGTGGCCACTGCTCCAAGATGGGACATGCTATTGAGGATAGTTTTAAGCTCAAGGGATACCCGGATGATAGGAAGAATGATAAGGGACATTTAAAATGCTGACATTGCACCAAAATAGGACACACCATGGATGAATACTACAAATTGAAGGGGTATCCTGAGGGGTATTTTGACCAGAAGAGAAAGACAAAACAGAACTATTCTGCTAATCATGTTGTAGTGGGAAACAATGATGCATGTGAGCTCACACCTCTGGAATCCAACACGGTGGCAGATTCTTCAAACCTGTATACTATATTGGAAGACATGCAGAAGAATTTACAGAGACTCTCTGTGGAGAGAAAGTTGGGTAATGCAGAAAAAAGGTGATGGTGAACATGTCACACTTTGACGATTTCTCAGGTAACAAATCTTTCAGTTCAATGATGAATGTTAAACTAACTGAAATTTCCAAAACTGAGTGAATTCTGGACACCGAAGCCACCAATCATATGTGCATTAACCGTGACTTGTTGATGAATCTGCACACATTTGGGCCCTTGACACCGGTATGGTTACCTGATTGGAGCACCAAACCCGTAAAGTATAGTGGTGATGTACATATTTCTAATGATATTCAGCTAAATTCTTGTCTTTATATGCTCTCTTTCAAGTATAATTTGATGTCTATTCGAAAGCTGGGACAAAATTTGGGACTGGTATTTCACTTCTTCCCTGATCAATGTGTATTGCAGGACCTTAAATTGAACAGAACTGTTGCAGTTGCACGTGTGAAAGGAGTACGTGCTGAATGAGGAGTCCTTCAATCAGAATGGAATGAAGAGAGTCATTGCTGGAAGTTTGCCATACTTGCCTTTTAAAAATTCTGGTAATAGTTCGGTTGTTAGTAAGACAAACTATTTTGAGGCATGTAATGCCATAAATTTTGAGCTGCTGCATGGTAGACTTGGTCATCCTTCATTAGATGTAATGAGACATCTCCATGTTGTGTTTAATACTGATAATATGAAGTTGAATGCTGAATCTTGTTCGGTATGCCCCTTATCTAAACAGACAAGGATTCCTTTTATTGATGCACAACATAGAACTGCAGAATGCTTTGAGGAAATTCATGCGGATGTCGGGGGTCCATACAACCTGCCTTCGGTTACCTTATGCCATTATTTTCTCACTTTAGTGGATGATTTCAGCAGGTACACTTGGATTTTTTTCTTCAAAACAAAGGATCAGGTACCTGATCTTCTTGAGGCCTTTCTAGTGCTAATCAAGACACAATACAACAAATCTATCAGGATGCTTAGAACACATAATGGAGGTGAATTTCTCAATGAAAGGTGCTTCAAACTGCTTTGCAAATTTGGGATAATCCATCGCCGTAGCTGCCCCTACACTCCACAACAAAACAGAGTGGTTGAGAGAAGACACAAAACCCTGCTTCAAATAGCAAGAGCTCTACTACATCAATCCGGATTGCCTAAGTTTTTTTGGGGTGAGGCACGACAACAACCTTCTTGATGAATAGGTGACCCAACAAAATTTTGAAATGGAAGTCACCTTTTGAAATCCTAAATCATTATCAGTCTGATCTTGATAATTTGAAGACCTTTGGATGTAACTGCACAGCTATGGATCATTCACCTGGCTAAGATAAGTTGGATGCAAGGGTAGTGATTGGAATTTTTATTGGATACCTTTCATGCCAAAAGGGATACAAGGTGTATTTGTTTGATAAAAAAACTGTGGTGTCAAGAGATGTGAACTTCGATGAGAATGTGTTTCCCCATTTGCACAAAGGTCATTCTCATGTTGCAGAATTTGTCTGTGTACCTAGTGCAAAAGATTCAAGTTTCTTTGATGAAGACTCTTCTAGAAACATCTGTGATTATGTGAATGATCCATCACACTCTATAGAAAATGACAGAACTATCAAAGCTCGAGATGATGAAGAACAAACTGCAATACCTGGATCAAATGCTGATGCTCCAGTCAGCAATGCTAACACTAATATTCCACTTCGTAGAAGTAGCAGGAATGCTCAACCACCAGCATGGCTGCGCAATTTTATGTTATGACAGTGCAAGATAACTCAGCAGTCCACAAGCAAGGTTCTCCTTCAGACACTACATGCTTATTCACAGCATCTCATTGTGCTTTCAGCACAGCCGTATCCGCAGTAAATGAGCCAAGGAGCTAAACACATGCTCAGCATGATCCTGAATGGATAAAAGCTATGAAACAAGAACTGGATGCTTTAGAGGAAAACAAGACCTCGACACTTACACATCTACCTGAGGGAAAGAAAACAATTGGTTCAAAGTGGGTTTACAGGATCAAATACAATCCTGATGGAAGCATAACTAGATACAAGGCTAGGCCTGTGGCAAAGGTGTACAATCAGGTTGAAGAAGAAGATTTTTATGAAGTGTTTAGACCAGTTGCAAAGGTGGTCACAGTCAGGCTTCTTTTTGCCATTGCAGCTTCACAAAACTGGGCTATACATCAACTTGATGTAAATAATGCGTTTCTACATGGCTCGTTGGATGAGGAGATTTATATGTTTCCACCTCATGGTTACACCAGGGCTAAGAAGGGTGTAAATTAGTGAAGTCTCTGTACGGATTGAAGCAAGCGTCAAGACAATGGAATATAGAGTTCACTACCAAGTTGCAATCATACGGATTTGTTCAATCCTACCATGATCCATGTCTATTTAGTTACTCTACCTTAGATCATAGAGTGTTTCTGCTGGTATATGCTAATGATGTGCTCCTCACGGGAACCTCTTTGAATGAGCTGACAAAGGAAAAGAATTATTTGGATTCAACCTTCACAATTAAGGACATGGGATCAGCCAAATATTTTTTAGGAATGGAAGTGGCACGTTCCACTGAGGGGATTTATTTAAACGAAAGGAAGTACATTAGAGATATCTTGGCAGATTTCTCACACCTTCAATGTACTCCTGTGGTTACCCCATTGCCTAGAGGGTTTGTATTTGCGGCAGATGATCAAGATCAATCTTATTTTTATCACAATGCAGAAAAATTCAGACGGCTCATAGGACGTTTGTTTACTTGATTTACACTCGTCCGGATTTCACATATGCTGTCCAGCAGCTCAGCCAGTATGTTTACCAGCCACGTGACTCCCATTTGGATGCTGCAAAACATGTTCTTAGATATCTGGCAGGTAATCAATCACTCGGACTCTTCTACTCCAGCTCCTCTTCCACTAACCTTATTGCATATAGTGACGCGGATTGGGGGAGTTGTAGAACTTCGAGACACTCTCTGACAGGGTATTGTGTATTTCTTGGTACAAGCCTTATATCTTGGAAGACAAAGAAGCAACCTACCATAGCATGTTCCTCTGCTGAGGCCGAGTATAGAGCGATGGCGGAAACTGTTCATGAGCTACAATGGCCCACTTTTATGCTCACTAATTTCTGTGTGGTCACCTCCTTGGCTATTCCTTTTTATTGTGACAATCGTGCTGCTCTTGATATTACAGCTAATCTAATATTCCATGAACGCACAAAACACATCGAGGTGGACTGCCATGTGGTGAGAGATCAAAATTAAGAGTGGTTTAATCTTTCCTCAGCATATCTCTTCACACTGACAGATTGCAGATATATTTACCAAGGCAATTCCAACATCAGGTTTTCGTTTCTTCCTTGCCAAGATGAGTCTCTGGAATGCTCATCTTGAGGAGAGGGTGTTGAATTTTGCATCTGCATTGTTGTTGATGAATTCTGGCATAGTTACGGCAGCAGAAAGAGATCCAGCACCTGTTGGATCATCAACAAATTTCCAATGCAAAAAACTTCTCACTGAGTCTGTAGAAGACTTGGAAATAAATGAAGAGATCAAAGTCGCCGAAACAGAATTAAGTGGAACCACGACTTGGGCATGCCATGGAAAAGAAAGGAAAACAAAACACGTGGACAAGAGCAGGGTCCTTGATGTGCATTGATCCAACGGAGTATATTCAATAAACCTTACATGTTTTCTTTTGATTTTGTAAATTCAGTTGAGCTACTGTTGCGGGAAGCGATATATAAATAGAAAAGTGTGTAAACCATTACAGAGAAGATATGAATGAAAAAAGAGTTCCCTTCACTGTAGCAATCTTCTCTTCATATCATTCTAGGTTTTCCCTACAAACTCAAGAGACCCCAATGTCCCCTTAATGATTTATAATTAGAATAGTTCGGCTACATGCCTACTAAGCCTAAGATTCCTCATCCCCTCGTAGTAATCCAATTTCACCATAACACATTTCACAATGTCATTCATAAGTCTTAACAAGGTTTAGTAGTTTGACAGTCGAATGTTTCAAACGTACAAAAGATAATTATCTTAGGAGTTTCACAACCGCTCATGCATAAGGGAAAGGGCAGTACAACAAATTTTTCCTTGCATAACAAAACAAATAATAAGATAATTATCTTAGGAGGATTGAACTTCAATATTGTAATCTAACACTAAGTCCGTGATCGTACAAATTTATTTTGGAAAGATATGAGTTAGGATCTTACGATTTTTTTATGACCATTGGAGTTGTTCAAAAATTCTCGTGAAGAAAAAAGTTGATCCGGGCCGTGAGTGTAGCATCGTTCAGATGGAGACTCCTATATGTGGAAAAGAGTTTCTACATATGATAGACTGGGATGCAAAAGTGAGTTCTTTAATCTTTGTTATTCCAATATACTCATATCACGTTATAAAAGATGATTATGCATAAGTTATTTGAATCTTGAATGCACTGAGAGACTCTGCTCCATGACGTTTTGTTCTTTGACTTGATCGGTAAGACCTCGCTGTTGTTGCACAAGTCGAATTTCTCATCTTGGGAACCGAATGAAGTGGACATCCGAGAATCCTTGGTACAAGATAGAACTCATACCTATGTTATGCTCTACAAAGCGGTAGTTGAATCATGATTCCCATGAAGGGTTTGTTCAGAAATTGAACGAGAGCGCTCGTCCAAAGAATGAATATTCATCAGATTAATTTATTTATTAGAGATCAAATTGTACTTATGGTGCAAAATACATTTGGAGGGCTTAACATATGCTGGACCTAGACCTATTTGTAAATATTGAGTGAAGGATAGCGTACACACAATTATTATATCAATGGACAGTCCTAGAGTAATCTTCGAGTAAAAATTCCATAAGAGATGAGAGTTCATCCTCGTGTCTATAATGGTATGTTCACAGAGTCAAACGATTAGTGACACGGAACAAGAGTTTTATGCGCAATGATTAATCTGTTTATAGCTCATTTTATGGGTCCATCGTTCCCAAGCTAGCCCACAAAGGGCGTAGTCCTTTGTTTGTAATTGGACAAAAGAACTAGCAAACAAAAACGAAAAGGTCATGAAACGGAGGAAAAAGAAAACAAGCATTTTGACCAAATTAGAAAAAGGCTAAGACGATTACATTGTGCATGAAGAGTCGTACACGGGCACGAACACATCGTACCACACGTTCAAACACCGCTAACATGAAGACAACACACCCTGTGACAACAGACGTTTGAATGAGGCACGATTTGCATCGCGTGTGCCGTGTGTGCCTCATCCAGACATCGTGCATGCCAGACCGAGCCTTGGCAAAAGAGCGAAGCTTCTGATGCACACAGCATACACACGCATCTCTCTCACGCGCTTCGCATGATGACGTGTGTGCATCTCGTGCGCATGGGTGCATGGCCTAGGCCATGTGCTTGCATTCGGCATAATTTGCGCTTATGGATGGCTGGGCGGGCCCATACGGCATTGTGCCATGCACAAGCCTGATGCGCTTGGTAGAGTGTGATACTTAATCACGAGCCTTGGACATCCAATGTATGCATGGCTCTTCAGCCATGCACGATGGCCTCATCAGGTCTCCAGTCGCTGGCCACAAGTAAGGGGTGGAAATATTTTCCATAAGATTAGATAGTCTAATTTGGGCTTATAACTAAGTTGTTAATTATAAGAACTGTTGAAATATAATTAATCAAACCCTGCTTAGGAGCGGGATTTACTGGGTATGTTTTGATTGGAATTAATTAAATGACATTTAATTAAGAGTCCAAATAAGGACATATAAAAAGATTGGTCAAGAATTCTATTACTTAATTAATTGAACCTAATTTGGGGAAACATTAAACCAAGTGTTGACCTAACTACTAATTATAAATACAATGCAATCCTCCTAGCCACAATACAACTTTGTTACAACAACAAGAGATCGAGATCTTGAAATTGTCGAGTTGAGGGTGGCGGCCAAGATTTCTTAGAGAGAGGAAAATGAGTGTTTCTTTTGTTCCTTAGATCGTTATTCATGTATTGAGATTAGATATGTGTAAAAGTGAGTTTTAGGATTGTGTCGACTTATTCTTTTTGAAGTACAAAAGAGATACACCATCTTAAAGTATATTATTGGGATATAGCTCGAATAACTTGGTGGTTTTGAAGCTTGTACAAGAAAGTATTTTCCTTTAATGACGAGGATTATTTGGAGGTCTTCATGGGTAGTTATATTGATTTTTTCTTTAGAATTATTTACCTTATGTATATAGATATCATGTAATATGTGGGAGTTGGTTTATTCACATGTTCACATTGCGAGCATATTTCATGTAAATTTAAATTTAATACATGTAGCACCAATATCCTATATACATTAGATCTATGATATGTTTAGGCTTCTTCCGGAGTTAAGATTAGATCCTTGGGCCTATACAACATATTTAGATTTTCATACTGTTATTTTCTAAGGTTACACAAAAACCAATATTGTCACGATTCCAACCCCTACTTCTCTTTCCGGGGGTGGTCATGGTGGTTTCTCTGGGAATACATCTATGAATTCCTGTACAATCGCAAGTTGCTCCAGCGCGTCTCTCGCCTACTTCCCACTGGTGGTGAAGGTCGAATAGGCGATGCACCCCTTTCTTACCAATTTTTTGGCTTGTGCTATTGACAGAGATTTACCTTGGTAACATATCTACAGGGTTTCTGGCTTCGGGAGCATTATACTTTTCCCTTTGCAATCAATCTATGCATAATGGCTGGTCAACCAAACCATTCCTAATATTAAGTCAAATTCGCTCATATCTAACAGGACTGGGTTTGCCGAAATACTATATCCTCCGATTTGCCTAGGACTATTTTTCAGAATCCTATTGGCTAGTAATGTTTTTTTTTTTTTTTCCATTGGTACCTTTACTAAGGCACGTCTAGTTCCTTGGTCATCTATCCTAACTTCTTAGCGAATTGCTTAGATATAAAAAAGCGTGTGGCCCCACAATAAAAAATGGTGTAAGCCAGGTTATGTAAATAAACATTTCCCACAATCACGTTTCAAGGTTACTGTTGGAATTTTGAACTCGACTTGATTTGCACACTTAACACACAATCAGTAACTCCTTGTATGTATTTAAATAGTTTAAGAAATAAAAGTATAAAATCGAAGAATCGGAGTAAGGCCCGTGGTTCATCTGAAATTGCTTTCCGACTACTTCCACATTGAGCTCCAAATGGACGCTTACGCTGCTTATATTGATATTTCACCAAATAAAATCAAAGTTCTCCACAATTACACTCGAGCCACAACAACAGACCTCAAACGGATCTAAAAACAACCAGCAAACACTCTTGCCAGAAAGATAACAACTAATAGTCACTAGATCTAACTATTCCACCGAACAAATCCGCCTGAATGCGCAAACAGAGGCCAAAAACGAGAAGTTCACGTCGGAACTCGCACAGAGAGTCGAGAGGATTCTTGCAGGAGAGAAAAAAAATCAAAAGTGAATTATTGCATTTTTCGAGAGCTTTGGTTTATATATTTCTTCAACTTTTTATCTCAACCATTGCTTTCTTTCTGATCAAACGGTCATAAGCTGATATTAATTTTGTGCCGCACGATCTTCTTGCACATTCGACGATCCAGATCGATTCTCAACACCCCTTGACATTAGCCGTCAGATTATGAAAGCAAAAGAACTGATAAGGTTATAAGTGCGAGAATCGAGTAACTGACAACATTTCATCTGTTGGATCATTTTCAAATATACGGTTTAGATTCAACTATGCCAATATCGAGAAGGTCATGCAAGTAGCCGTTAGATCACATAATAACCAGCGGCCAAGATTCA
>JAOWBN010234626.1:0-12396 GCA_028565015.1 Pinguicula moranensis
AAGACACATGATAGGCTAAGGATTTTGGATGTAGCTAGGAAAGAACTCAGTCAACACCATCTGCTACTATATGGTAGTTACTGGTTTTGGGCCGGATTGGGAGTATACACCCAATCACGGTCATTTTGTATAGGTTTCGGCTTCCACCTAAAGGGAGCCATATAAATAAACGAGGGTAATTTCATCAAAAAAACAACTGTTATTTGATATATTCTTCTACAGACTAATGAAAGTACAGACACTTGGAGACACTTCAAGTTTGGAATTCATGAGGGGGAGGAGAATTTTGGAGATCAATCCAGATCATCCTATTGTCAAAGATCTCAATGTATGATGTTCCATCCAATCCGCTTATCACGATAGAGCTTCTGGCTTTTCCTTTGCTCTCTCTTAGACACACTCAGTTCCAGACTACTGCTCTTCATTGACATAACTACTTTCTTGCCTCGTACATTTTGTAGGCTGCATGCAAGAATGCACCTGAAAGCTCAGATGCTAAGCGTGCAATGGAACTTCTATACGACACAGCCCTGATCTCAAGTGGATTTGCAGTAAGTGCTCAATATCCTTCTTAGGAACTCAACCCAGTGAATTAGTACTCATTCTAGATATTCTACTACCGCTTACACAACTCCTCCATTTCACAGCCTGATAGTCCTGCTGAGCTTGGGAACAAGATGTACGAGATGATGGCCGTGGCACTTGGAGGAAGGTGGGGTCGATCGGAGGAAGAAGAAGAGGAATTCACTGAAGATGCCTCATCAGAGACTGTGCAGCAACATCCTTCGGTGATTCTGAAGTACAAGTTGTTGAGCCTTCTGAAGTGAGGACTGAGAATGATCCATGGAGCGACTGAGTAGTAGTAGTAGCAGCAAAAACACAGCCTCAGTATATGTTTGGTTTTGATTTCACCAATCTGGTGTGGCTGGCCGAGGCCTCTGCCCCCTAGTTTTGATGCGTAGCTTTTGACATCATGTTATTTAGAACAAGAACTACCAAATCAAATTACTATTTGAGTCTCACTTGGAAAATTCTTGGAATTGAAAATCATAAAGCTGACTTGGGCCTTTTGTTTTATTAGACCAGATGTTTGTGTCCAAATAGTTTCTGTTCAAATTTTGCTATTTTATTTTTATTAAAATAAAAATCGGATTATGAACTAAAAAAAATTGAAAAATCCAAGGCCAAGCAAATCTACCGCCGGCCGGAGTTTTGGCTTCGGTACCGGCCACTGGCAATGATGGAATTTGAGACCGGTTTTCATTTTGAGTACAGGGTACTGAGAGATAACCGGTATTGTGGTCGGAATTACTGTTATTTTATTTAGTTTTTAGATACTTCTTAATTCGAGTTGTATGCACCCAACACTTCACACTGCACACATGCACGTTCCACTGTCGATCACCTCCGATGGTGGCGGTGGAGGCGACACCCCTGCCACCACCCAAGACCCGGCGTCGGTCGTCGATTCCCAATTGGCGTCGACGAATACAGAGCACCTAGCTAAAATCTCCAAAGATGGAAAAAGGACATGGATAGATGCACGAATGCTGAGGGAGGAAGGTGTGGCTTCTACTTCACCAATTTTCCGGCAGAAAGTACTGGAGAAGAATTGTGACGGCCCTTTGAAGAATTGAGGATAGTGACCAGCGTAATAACCCCAAAGAAATTGGACAGAATGGGGAAGCGATTTGGGTTTGTCCGATTTTGCTCGATTATTGACAGCATCGGGAAGACCTTGTCTAAACTGAACGCGATGAAGAGCGGGGAGCTTACCTTGCGCACAAACGTAGCCAAGTTTGCGAAGGAATCGGGGCTTTTGCCCCGTAAGATGGGCAAGCAGCCAGCTGCGCTGGAGAATGCAGCAAAACTGCAGGACACAATGACCATTATCACAGACCCGACGCAAGAGGAGACCGCCTGGCTCAAGTGGTGCCTGGTGGCCATTCTAAAGGGAATCTTGCGGGATTAGATTGTCCATGAGATCAAAGGACACCAGGATCTAGCACTTGTCAAAATTTCTCTACTCCTATGTACATAGGTCCTAATTCAGATTGCGTCAAAGACAGAGATGCAAGCTTTCCTGCACGAGCCATCAAAATGGCAGCACGTGGTACTCGCAGACCTGCGCTGGTGGTCTCCCGATGTGGCGATGCACTCGAATGATAGATGGTTGCACTTCACAGTCATTTCGGCGCAATGTTGGAATAGCGGCTATCGGGAAAATGCTCCAGGTCAAAGAAAGGAGCAAAGAGTTTCAGGATTTTGATTCTGTGAGGTTCCTGGTGAGGAAAAAAGAGCCACACCTTGCCGTACCCAATATGGCTCTAGCAACAACGATAGGTACGTATCTGATCTAAGTGCGCGAGGAGCCGAAAGCATCAAAAAAGCTCTGGGAACTATAATGAATCAGTCGGGCTAGCGAGAGTATGCTTTGGATGATGGGGCCGGTGTTGCGTCAGACCGTGGTTGTACATAAGGATGATTTGGCTAGGATGCAGGATGCTAGGGTTGAACATTGCTCAATAGAAAAGATGATGGTTGATAGGACCGAACATTTGGTGTCGGCGAAGGCGAATGTTGCCTCGCTTGCACTGTCCACAGTGCCAGAAAGGCCAGGAATTCCACCAATGATCAGTGTGATGGAAATAAGTGAGAACCCACTTCGGGAAACGACTGAGGACTTACCTCAGCTCACAAAATGAGGCACAATGTAAGGATCTCAATATCTCAAGCAAGGATTCTGTCCTAAAACTAAGGGAAGAAGTAGACTTATATTGTGCGACCCCCACAGATACTATGAAGGATGCACTCATAGATCTGCCTTCCAAGATGGTTGGTGCTAGGTTGGATAACCTATCCAATAAATATACAAAATAGAGTAAGAAGAAAGATGTACAGGTAGATACCAAGGTTCCTTGGGAGGTGATGCAGATGGATGTCCAAAGTGTGATTCAGGTCACTCACAAGGAATTAAGGAATAATGAGATTGGAATGGAACTTATAGATCAAGGTCTGAAGCACATTGATATATGGGACATCCATAATCTGGAAGCAAAGCCGAATTGTGATGTTGGGTAATTTTGGTAATTGTTGGACAACTCAACAGAGCCAAAAAAAAATTAAATCTGAATGTGAAGTTATTGGAAAGAATCCAGTCATTGGCAGTAGGAAACTCTATGATTCAGAGCCGACTAATGGCTTCAGGGGATTCAAAGGATCACCTAAAATGCTGAGGAGATAAGCCAGGGTCTCCAAAAAGCCAAAATCATACAAGGTCTAGTCCAACAGAGGCTGGCAAGGGGTGGGAAAGTAGGTTAATGACTTAGAAAATCATGTTTTGGAACAGTAGAGGTCTCAAGAGAGCCAAACCACACATGACAAGTTGGTTGAGGCAGCACTCTATAGGCATTGTAGCCATTGCAAAACCCTTTCAGCCTAAAAAGAGAATCAGCTACCTATCACACGCACTTGGACTCTCAAATTTAGCTACAAATGTTGAATAGCTTGGTAAGCTTTGCATTATGTGGAAGGAAGAGAATGAATTTCAGGTACTGAGTAAGCATGAGCAAGCCATAACGGGCAGATAGAAATGGAGATAATCATCACCTTTGTGTATGGCAAACGCTCCCTGCTGCGAAGGAGAGAGTTATGGTAATATGAGAAAGCATTATCCCAACGGCCCGCCCATGGATTGCACTTGGAAACTACTGTTATTAGATCAAACAATGGAAGAAAAGGAGGATGCCCCAGGGTATCACTGCCTATGCAAGAATTTAATGCTAGCATCCACAACTGTGCACTAGGGGACTTAATGGTAGGCAGTTTTCTTGGTGCAATGGTCATGTTGGTCAGCAGTGCACATGGGCACACCTTGGCAGACTCCTAGTAAACGCTTAATATCTATGCTGACAGCCATTCAATTTCTACCAACTGCTAGATCGCAGAACATCATACCATAGGCCTCTATTGACGCAGCTACGAGATCAGGATGAGAGCTATGGAAACAGGCAATTTAGATACCTAGAGATGTGGTCTATAGCTGATTCCTTTGGCCAACTTGTTTCTGATACCTGTAAATCAATAACTGATGCACCTAGACTATTGTCCCTCTGTAAGAAAATCAAGCGAATGAGATTAGCACTGCGCATCTGGAATAAGGAATTCTTTGGGAGAATAGAGGAGCATATAAGGGCTCTAGAACATGATGCAGAGAGGCTTGAAATGGAGCTGCTACACGGTTTCTCTGAGAGCACGAAGGCTACCTAACAGAATGCAAAATCAGAACTCTGTTAATGGGAAAATAGAGAGCTTAGTCAATTAGAGCGAATTTCTAAGAAAGTTTGGCTAAAGGATGTGACAAAAACACAAGCTTATTTCACTAAGTTGTCAAGGCCAAGCAAAACAGGAAGCACATCTCTCAAATGAAACTCAATGATGACCGAATGATAGGAGGAAAAGGTGCATTCATGAGGAAGCTGCCAGCTACTTTCAGAGGTTGTTGTCTAATAAGAACACTAGTAAAATGCCTGCTAAAGGTGAACTAGAGAGGTTGTTCAACCATAAACTGGCAGAGGAGAGTAACAGTGACCTCCTAAAGGTGCCCACACCCATGGAGATCATAGCTGCATTACGGACAATCCCAAACAATAGCTTACTTGGTCCAGATGGCTTTGATCAGGATTTTACAAAGCCACATAGTCCGTGAAAAGCCCTGGCCTAATAGAAGCTATGAGAGAGTTTTTTGCTGGCAAGGATCTACCCAGTATGTTTGCCACCAATACTATAATACTCATAGCCAAAGTTGAGGATCCAGATCCTTTTGACAAGTTCAGACTTATTAGCCATGTCACAGTGATCTACAAGGTTATTGCCAAGATGATTCCTGCAAGACTGAAAACACATATGTCGCAGCTAGTTACGGAGGAACAAGGTACCTTCCTCGCATGGTGTAACATCTATGAAAAGCATTAATCTGGCACAAGAGATGGTCCACTCTTTGCACAAAAAGAAGAAGGGAGGAAATGCCATGCTGAAATTTGACATGGCCAAATCTTTTGACAGAGTTAATTGGAACTTTCTGGTAGCAATCCTGAGATCAAAGAGGTTCAGTGAGAAGCTGACAGCCTTGATCATGCGTTGCATACAAGGGAAGTGGTTCACAGTTGAGATGAATGGAGTATCTCTTGGTTTTTTTCAATCCGGCCAGAGGCTGAGGCAAGGGGATCCCCTATACCCTTACCTCCTCATCCCAGTGCAAGATGCGCTTTCTCAATCCATACACAGGAGTTTGAAGCATGCAACATTGAACACTTCCATCATCTAGTGGGCGCTCCTTTAATCTCTCATCTTATGCACAATGATCATATTTTTCTTTTTGTAGGTGGAGACAAAAGATCCATGAGGAAGCTAGTGCAAGTGTTGGACATGTATTGTGCATGATCTGGACAGTCACTGTGCAAGGCAAAATTAACCCTATTCATGTCAAAGAAGATAAGCGCAGGAAGAAGACACAGGATTGTGCAGATCACAGGTTTTAGAGAAGGAGAGTTCCCAATGGTCTATTTGGGTGCCCTAATGTGCACTGGCTGACTTAACAGACAGACATTGGAATTGCTACTAGGCAAAATCAGGACAAGGCTAGCAGAATGGAGGGGCAAGCTAATGACACAAAGAGGACGACTCATTCTCATTAAACATGTCATAAACCAATCTTCCAATAAATATCATGGTTGCTCTAAAGCTTCCCCAATGGGCGTTGATTGAATAAGGAAGATGATGGCAAATTTTTTTTGGGATGAGTTTGAGGGCAGTAAAAAGCTGCACTGGAAGAGGTGGCAGCAACTCTGTAAACCTACAAATGAAGAAGGACTTGGAGTGCGTGATCTAGGTTAAGTCCAAAAAGCATTAGGTATGAAACTCTACTTCAACATAATGATGGGACGAAATTTAGGACAGAGATATCTATCTGCCCTGTATAACAGGCTCGAGCCCTTGCTGTTGAGACAAGCTAAGCCAACAGACTCTAGGTTGCGGAAACATATCATGGAACACAGAGATGAGGTTATGGAGAATGTCCAAGCCATTGCACGGAAAGGGAATTGAATCTTTTGTTTTGATAAATGGATGACTACAGGTTCACTTGCCATAGGGGTTGAAGAAGTATTAGAAAGTGAAGTCAGAATAGCTGACTTCACCAAAAATGGGCTCTGGCAAGAGCAGAAATTAGTACAAGCAGTAGGGGAAGGAATTACAGAGGAGATACTGGCATTAGCACCGCCTTATGAACAAGCTGTGCATGATATAATGGTTTGGAAACCAGCTCAGAATGGGAAATTTTACTGTAAAATCAACTTGGGAAGTAACGAGAGTAAGAGCTATTAAAATCCCAGTAAGTGAACTAATTTGGCATAAAGTATTACCCACTAAAATCAGTTTGTACTCCTGGAAAGCGTGACACAACTGTCTGTCCACGTATGAGAACATAAGAAGCAGAGGCATTCAACTAGTATCATGTTGTCAATATTATGATAACAGATCTCAGGAATGCTTGTGAATTCAGACCAACTAGCAGACTGTGGGACAGGGCAACAAATGTCATGGGAGTGGATTTTGCAAACACCATGGGGGTGGCAAACAAGAATCTTACAATGGCACTTGATAATTAAAAAACTAGACTAATAGGCTTTCTTTCAAAACTTTTTTCTCCTATTCTAACCTGGTATCTCTGGCTATGCAGATACATGGCTACGTTTGAGGGAATAATGCAAAATGAGGAGCAGATATGGAGCCAGGTAAGAAATGGTTTAGCCTCCGTAATAAAACTATCTGATATGAATTTTTCTATGCAGATGCAAGACGAGCACCTGATGCAACAGTTAGGAATAACTGTCAACTTCAAACTGCAAGACAAAATCAAGGCTTTCTACTGGGAAAAGCTACCCCCAGGTTGGGTTAAACTTAACACATATGGCAGTTGCCTGGGAAATCCAAGCCTTGCTAGAGTAGGAGGCATCATTCGGGATAAAAATGTCGACTACCTAGCTGCATACTCCGTCCATCTTGGTGAAGGGACTAACAACGGAGCAAAACTCCAAGCGACAATAGAAGGATTGAGACTATGCAACAACAAGTGATGGCATACAGATTCAATGATGCTAGTCCACTGGATCACTGCGGACTTATGTGCCCCATGATACCTCTGAGATTTTTGGAAGGCTTTCAAAGCAAAAGCACAAAAATTGAGATGCCAAGTGAGGCACCAATACATAGAAAGAAATACTATAGCGAATTCCCTAGCCAAGCAAGCATCATTAGGGATGAATTCAACTTACTAGAGTAAGGAGCAGTTGCCAAGGATGGTACATGGAATGCTGAGATTGGACAAACTAGGGATTGCTGCAATCAGGAAAATCTATACAATCTAGGGGACGGGGACTGTCCTTTTGGGGTAAGGCCTTTGGTGATAAAAGTCATGTGTTTTGTAAAAGTTTTGATTCTCAGTTGAAGAGAATCATGTGAATAAATGGGTAATTGATATATATATATATATATATATATATATGAAACTTTCACCTTTCACCTATTTCATTGTTAAAATAAAAATACATCAAATATGTCAAAGTGAACATCTTGACATTATAAAATTAATTTTTAAGAAACTTCACTATTTTATTACTTAGGTGTATGAATAAAAATAAAAATTAGATCAGGCCTAATAATATGAAGAGGAAAAAAATAAATAAAAAATCATTTGTTTTTGAAAAACAATAAAAAAAGGGCTCGATTGTAGTTGCATGGAATCAAGGGCGGACCTATATATAGGCGGGCCCGGGCTTTAGCCCAGGGTGAATTTTGGGCTAAGCCCACCTATATATAGGCCCAGCCCAGATGCAAATCCTCTAAAACCCATTTAGCCCTAGCAGAACAAACCGCTTCCTGAATCCCGGTTGATTCTTCTCTAGTTCTTCATTTCCTTTGCCATCCGTGTGCTCTCCATGAATGGCTTTTGGAAGTGTTTGCCTAATTGAATCACCCGTCTCCAAAGATTGAAATTTTGTATCTTCTGATTTGCTCTTTAGTTCACTGTTGGTTGAATTTGATTTGGTGTCGACTGTTGAGGCTCCTTTTGCTTTAACATGAACAAAGAAAAAGTTATTAGTATATCAACCGAGTATACTTCCCCTTTGTAAAGTTACTATTATGTTTCTTCCGGAGGAATTTTCTATGGATAGTTTGTGCTTTATCAAAAATTATGCAGCTGGGCTTACTGTTTTTTATTCTTTCTTTGCTCGCATTTTCAGCAATTCCATTGCCGCTGGGGGAAGGCATACCTGTTCCATAATGCGTGAGTATCATACAACTTACCAAAATTTTCATTTGTTTAGACTAATTGCGAGAATAGCTTTGTGATGCATGATCTAGTTATTCTCTTCTCATAAATTTTTTTTGGAAGCACTCTACTGTAAACTTGTTCTTTGATAAGATAAGTATCTGCATTGATGAGTAGTCTTGCTTGATCACAGGATAGTAATATACTGCAATAACGATATAGTTATAGGTGCAGATAATGATGTGTAAATAATGTAAGTACTCTCTGAATTAATCTGCCTTGCTATGATGCTATCTCTAATTGGGACCTGAGTTCATCTTAGTAAGTCTTTCAATCATGTACGCAGGAAACCTGCTTTGTTAGCTGTTGAAGACCTCTTTCTGTAATGGCTTGGAATTTGAGAGTTGCCCAGACTTGAACCTGCTTTTCTGTGATTTTGCTGACAGTGTCAACTGTCAATCTCACGGTTGGGCCTCATGAGGAGAGGATGATGCTCTCCGGAATGCATATTGTGGCAGATTGTTTTTGCTGCTGTTGTGGGCAAATAGTTGGCTGGAAATACATACTTCTCTAGTATAATTAAACATCGTTTCTGATTCGTTATTCTTCATGAACTTGATGTTCCTCTTTATTTCTCTTGTTCCTTTTTTCAGGTAGGTGCTAGTGAGATTATCCAGAGGTATAAAGAAGGAAAATATGTGCTCATGCGGTATCTCAACGTTTTGTAGTCTTGTTGAAAAGTTTTATCTAGATGATTTTGGTCAACAAGAATTACACTATTTGAGAACTCAACTACAATATTATAAGTTTGACTTTCTCATGACAGCTTCAAGGATTTGTCAAATTTTTCTGAGTTGTGTCGTAGATTGACTGAGACAAACAAGGCACACGACTACCATTTGATTGACATACTGATCTGACTTGTTTTGACACTTTCAGTTACTACTGCAATAATAGAGCGTGCATTTTCATCTATGAAGCGTGTCAAAAGTGTTCTTCACAATATAATGTAAGGTCAATATCTTTTGATTGACTGTAGTTTATATTGAACGAGAATTATACAATAACATTGATTTGAATTTTATTATCGATGAATTTTACAGTAAAAGTGATCGCCGGAACCGATATATAGATATTTTATTGTTCAATTATTTTGATTAAATGTTATTTTTTATATTATATTAAATATTTTAAACTTTTTTTTTTTAAATATTTAAATATTTTTTTTTATTTTTTTTGAGCAGAAAAAAATAGCTGCAAAAAAAATGGCCCCCTAAATTTTTTAGAGTATTTTAGCACACCCTAACTTTTAGGGCTGGTACCTCCTTTGACGAAGGAGAGACTGATAAAAAGGATCAATCCACAATTGATCAAATGACACATAAAAGAAAGGCCCAATAGAAATGATTATTTGGATCCCTTTCTATAAAAGCCGAAATATTTCTATTTTATGTAATTAATTTGGAGTTCAATAGAAGATCTTAGATGAATAAATTTTCATTTTTCTTTTTAAAAAAAATTATTTGGATCCCTTTCTATATATGGAGACGGATCCAAGGCTAACATTTTTTTACATCAGTTTGTACACTGAAATTGGTCTTTGCAATTAAACAAGATTATGTGGGCATAATTAAATATTGAAATAAAATTAAAAAAAATAGAATCCTTCTCTTTCAACAGCGCGAGAACCCTAACCCTAAAGGAGAATCCTAAACTCTAAAAGAGAATCCTAAATCCTAAATTCTAAACCTTGAACTCTAATTTAAACCCTAAACCACTTTCTAAACATTTAAATCACGCTTAAACACCTATTACTCACTCAAAAATAGAAAATAACTGCTATTAAAGTGATATATAGGTTTTTAGGCATGATTTAAATGTTTAGAAAGTGATTTAGGATTTAGAATTTAGGGTTTACAATTGAAGGTTTAGGGTTCTCATTTAGGGTTTAAAGTTTAAAACACCTATTAATCACTCAAAAATAGAAAATAACTGCTATTAAAGTGATTAATAGGTGTTTAAGCGTGAAATATATATTTAAAAAGTGGTTTAGATTTTAGAGTTTATAATTTAGGGTTTAAAGTTCTTATTTAGGGTTTAAAGTTTAGAGTTTAGAATTTAGGGTTTATATTTATTAAAGTGATTAATTGGTGTTTAGGCGTGATTTAAATGTTTAAAAAATGATTTAGGATTTAGAGTTTATGATTCTCGTTTAAGGTTTAGGGTTCTCTCGCGGTTGAAAGAGTAGCAATTTTATTTTTTTATTTTATTTTAATATCTAATTCTGACCAGATGATCTTGTTTGATTGCACAGTCCATATTTAATGTACAAAAGTAACAAAAATGGTGGCCATGAATTCTTTTCTCTTATATTATCTCTTCTAATCCATGTACCCATTGAATATTTTTGGATAAGTCCTTGTACCGCATTGAATGATTGGGTTGGGTTTGTCAACCTCTCATTTACTTTCAGAATTATAAATACGTACACGTAGGAAGGATGATAGAATTAGTTGATTGTAATAATTTGTATATTTTAGTTTTATTTTAGTGTATATATGGATCACCAAAAAAAATACTAAAATAAGAATAGTGCATAACATGAACCGAACTTTTTTGTGGATGACCATGGTGTTTCAAATTATATTGGACCCAATTAATCCATGAGACCCATATCCAGTGACTCCACACGAACCATACTTAGTATCTGACAAGGTTTTGAGAATTCGGCTCAATAGTAAACGAGCTCAGGTCTGGACTCTGTCCAGTAATAAATGAGCTCGGGTCTGTGAAAGCGTGTGCGTGTGTGGGTTAACATATAAAGTGAATGTGGGTTACTCTCTTAAAAACCTTAGTACCAAGGTATTAGGTTGTAGCACCACATTTCTTTATATGTAGATATAACTTGTTGTTCCTAATCCATGTGGGATAGAATACTTTCAACAATACCTATATTAGAATGACATATTGAATAGTATTTTTTTAATAGATGAAATATGAGGGAGAATAAAAATTTCAATAATCACAGGCCAAAAGAATTTTTTTTTGGTTAGCGGAGGTATCCGGGACTCGACTGATCACCCGACTAATTCTCCGGATATATGACCATCGCCCTGAAACTTAATTGCGGGTGGGTACGAAATTGTGTACCTCTCGAGGACGTGGCCACGAGGGTGGTTGCCAGTAGGGTTCGAACACTGGATCTCTAGGCATGCCCTGTGTCACACCCTTGAGCGCATCACACGGCATGGCACGGTACTCATGCGCGCCATGGCCAGCAAATGGGACCTTGAGAGGTTCCACCGTGCAAACTTCAGTTTTCCACGGTCAAGGCCGGTTCTTCACTCGGCAATGTGACAAAAATATGGCTATGTGTCGAGGCGGAATTCCATTTGGAGGCGTCTAGCTCGAAGATGGCCGAGAGATGGGCGGATGGTGCACGGTAGATGGCATGATTCTGACCTGACCGAGCAAACGACACTTTAGCTCGGCCAAGAAGAAAAATCCCACAACAACATGGACAAAATATTACTATGCGCCGAGGTGGATTGTGGCTTTGAGGTGTTTTGCTCGATGATGGCCGAGAGAGGCATCAAGATGGGCAGATGGCGTGCGCGCGCGGTGCTTGGTGGCCCGACAGCTTGTGCATGAAGAGCAAGTCAAAGGTAGTTCCGGTTTTGAAGGGATGAGGTGTCCCTATCTTAACTAGAGCTACCAAGAACGAGTTTGAGGAGCAAGTGGCGGTCAAAACTCCATCCAAACCGAAGCTACTTTCATGGGATTCAAAATCCGTGCTCTTGTCTATATAAGGAGGCATGCAGTCTCATTCTTGGACAAGAGAGAAACCACGACCAAAAGGGAGGAAACCGAGAAGGGACACGGGAAATCAAGAGTGGTCAAGAATGCTTTGAGGTCGTGTAGACTCATTGCAAGTGAGGGATTGAGATTTGTGAGTGAGTTCCATCCTTGTGCTTGAGTGATCGTGTTGATCAACTCAAGAGGGCTTAGGTGATTGAGTGAACCTTTGTCCATTTCTGTGTAGGCCAAGTTGAGTGGCCAAGTCC
>JAOWBN010234637.1:0-12395 GCA_028565015.1 Pinguicula moranensis
TTTCAACCATAATTCATCAAGATTGTTTTTAGACCTTAGACATGCTGCATTCACATCCTCCAAGTCCACCACATTCTGTAACTCAACAATGGTTAAACTCCCATGCAAAAACTTCAGATCCCGTAATTCCTTCAATCCGAAGAAATTGCCTTTGGCCACAACAACTCGAGGCAATTCCTGTAGGGTTTTCAGCTGACCAATTTCAGCTGGCATATCTTTTAGTTTATGTGTATCCTTGATGTTAAGATACTGCAAGTTTGAGAGATTGCCCAAGGTTGGTGGCAACTTGCATAGATAGAAGCATGCGTGTAAGGATAAAGTTTCCAAGTGAGACAGACCTCCCAAAGATTCGGGCAACGCAATAATTTTAGTGTAAGATAGATCAAGGTAGCATAAATCCTTCAACTTGCCAACTGAATCAGGTAATGTAACAAGTTTAGTCCGCGATAAATCAAGATAACATAGATGGACCAACTCACTGATTGAACAAGACATTGTAGCAATATCAGTCTGTGATAGATTGAGGTGACGTAGATGAATCAATTTGAATATTGAATCGGGAAGCTCTCTGATGTTGGAAATGCCTTTTAGAGAAAACACTCTCAAGTGGTACAATCCCGGTACTAATTCAGTCAAAATCTTGCACGACAAGTAGCAGTCTCCATGCAACTGTAAATTCAATAAAGTTCTCAAACCTTTAACTTGAGAGAAAGCCTTATATTTCCCAAAAGTTTCAAAGGGTCGAGGATGAAAGGAACAATGACGACTCTTTTCTGGTATTTCATACTCCTGAGCATTATCCATTCTACCATCGAGATGGCAACACGTACCTCCAGCAACAAACTGAGCCAAGTCATGTAAAAGGTCATGCATCACAAATTTTGAATTGTCATCACTTGAATGTTGGAAAAATGATCGTGAGAATAGCTCCTTGAAGTACTCAAGGCCCAACTCTACCCTTGTTTTGCTGCTCTTGTGATGTTGTTCTAGAAAGCCTTCTCCCATCCATAAATGAATCAATTTTTCCTTGTCAAATAAATAATCCTTTGGAAATAGCGAACAATAAGCAAACAGTGGCTTCAAATGCGGCGGAAGATGGCGATAGCTTAACCGTAAAACAGGAAGGATGCGATTTTCCTTTGTCATGTTCCATATGTTGCTAGATAATATATCCTCCCACTCCTCCTTGGTCTCTTTCGAGCGTAAGACACCACCAAGTGTCTTAGCCGCCAAAGGCAAACCTTTACACTTCTCCACCAATCTCATTCCTATGTGTCTCCACTCTGTACTGTCAAGGAAAGATTTTCCAGCATGTTTAGACAACAAATTTGCACAATCTTGGTCACTCAATATCTTCATGTGGTAAGCAAAACCATGGCGGCTAACTTTATCTGCAACACTTTGGCTACGTGCAGTAACTATAATTCGGCTCCCAGGAGCCCCAAACCGGAGAGGAAGACATAGCTTGTACCACTCGTCATAGTCTTCATTCCATACATCATCCAAAACAATGAGGAACTTCCTATCAGCCAACTTTTGCTTTAGACTCTCCTGAAGAGCACTCAGGTTCGTCAATTCTATCCGCTCCCTGGTAACCGATTCGTAAATTTGCTTGGTGACTGAAACCAAATCGAATTGATCAGAAACACAGACCCATGCTCTCACAGGAAAGTGTTGATTAACATCCACATCATTATAGACAAGTTGGGCAAGAGTTGTTTTGCCCAGACCACCCATTCCAATTATTGGAATTACGAAAGGATTGTCTTCGCTTGTATTGTTCTCACGCAACAATTTGATGATTGTTTCTTTTTCTTCTTCTCTCCCGTAAACTTCATATTCGATTACTAATGAAGTTGTCTCTCTTGTACCTGCTGATTGGTTAGCTTCACCTCCACGATACTCGCTTAAATTATAGTCTTTTCTGCGCTTCGCAAGGGCCTCCAGATTGTGGCTCATTTTTCCTATCTTTTTCATCACCCTATGATTGAAACTAGGGGTACTTATTTGGAACTTGGAAATCGAAAATTTTCATTTCCAAAAATTTTAATTTCCGAGTTTCATTTTTATAGTCTTATTCGGTATAATGGAACGGAAATGAAACTGGAATTTCCTTCCGAACTGAGTTCGAAACGGAAATGAAAATAGGTGATCGAAAATGAAAATTTCTAATTTTCATACTCAATTTGAATTTAATCGGAAATGAAAATGAAAATGGAAATGAAAATAGAACATTTTTCACTTCAAAATACAATGAACAGTAATCGAAAATGAAAATGAAAATGAAAATGAAACGTTTTTCACTCAAAAACACAATGAACAGTAATTGAAAATGGAAATGAAACGTTTTTCACTTCCAAACACAATGAATAGTAATCGAAAATTGGAAATGGAAATGGAAATTTACATTTCCATTTCTAATCGAAAATTTCCATTCCATTTCCGATTCCGTTTCCGATTTCGAACGAAAATAGGGTAATTTGGAACGGAAATGGAATGGAAATTTTTCTTCCGAACTGAGTTCGGAACAAAAATAAAAATGTCCATTTCCGAAGAAAATTTCCAAATAAGCACCCCTAATTGAAACGGATTCTACGAGGGCTCAATTTGCTGCATCCGGAGACGAATTTCCTTAACATATGTGTCTGGTCTTGCTGGATCCTCCTAGGATCTTGAATCATGATCTCATCCAATAGATCATCCAATTCATAACTAATGTCCTTAAGTTTGTTCAGCCATAGATTCACAGACTTGTCGGTTAACTGTTTCTCCTCAGCGTCATCAATGACCGCTTGGATAAACTCCAGGGATTGAGTTAAGTCAGTGATATGACTTTCTAAATCCTCCTCACTGACCAATGCATTACTTGCTATAAAGACCGTTTTCTCGATCAATACCGGAAGCACCGCAGACAAAATGACCTCAGCCATCGCGTGTTGTTTCTCCTTTATTGGATGAGAAAGGATGAGAGCTGGAGGAAAAGCACCATCATAATTAGGAAACGAATAGAACATCATTAAGTAATTAGAAAAACAAAAATCATCATCATCATCTATTAATTACTCACAGAGTAGCAGAGTGAGCAGGTAACCGAGGCGTGCGCAGACCAGGAATGGCGAAGATTGATGGGTCAGTATACTAGGTAGTTTATATTCTAGCTTTTGAGCAACGTAATCTGATAGAAGAAGAAACCCGGGTTTGGTGTAGCAGCTCTTTGTCTTTGTAGGAAAGAATAGTCTTCTTAGCTTTACTTGTTTTTTTAATGAAATCACCAGTTGTCATGTCTTATTTTTTTGGTAAGTAGTTGTCATGTCTTATCTTGGCCTTATTGGAGAATAAAAGGAAACAGAAGTCCGAAGCCAGATAAAAATAATATAAATGGACAAATGGGGTGTTTTGCTCGGATCCTCCTATGCTTATAATTGGATTATAATAACTTTTTTTGAAAAAGTGAAGAGTTATTTTTTGAAAAAAGGTGATTATAATTGGATTATAATTTTAAAAAGGCTGCGCAAAACAGGGCTCCATCCGATCTTCCACCACAAACAATGCCACCTGGAGTCAAAACACACTCGATAAATTTATCCACATATAATAACATTATTATTAAAGTCTATGGGGGCTTTTACTCTTTGTACACATTTAGACCATATAAAGAATTCCGCATCCAACTTTTTAAATGAGCGATTAATCAAAACATATTTAAATACTAAAAGCGTAACGCAACCACAACATACTCAGTGTATTCCCAATTAAGTTGGGGTCTGAGGGATCAGATGTACGCGGCCTTACCCTTATAATTATACAAAGAGGCCGTTTCCATTGCGATCCAATATGCACTGCGCGCATTTGATATATTGAGTTTCAACAGCTTCACTAAATAGAAGCACTGAAATTAAATAAAGCCATTTTTCTCTAATTCATTATTAGCACAAAACTAAAAGAATTGTCAATTATTACTGTTCTTCCAAATTCATTTGCAATGGACAAGGACAATTAAATACTAAAAGCATGCGATAACCTAATTGAATCATTAGACATTAATAAAAAACATCGCGAAACTGTTTGGAGTTAGATAATTTTATATTATTGAACTAAAATAAAGTTATTTGATCAAATAAGATTATTTTTGTAAACACCCCTCTTCTATAAGGTGACTCAAAAACTAATCATTTCAAAAATCTTATAAAAAACAATTCACCTTATTTTTCATTCCGGTTTTATCTCTTCAATCTCTTAAATAAATGCTGAAAACCTAAACCTTTTTCTTAAAATATAATTTGCAACATGATGCCCATTTCTCTAAACTCCATAGTTAATAATTAAAATAATAATAGTAAATAATTTATAAGTAGAAAAAATAAAATAATAACATAAGAGCAAGGGCCTTTTATGTTATTTTATAAAAATTAGCTAGCTTATCAGATAATTTTACTAAACACATCTAGGACCTATTTTGTATATCTTAAAAATTAATTTTTGTTGTCCTTATCTTTTTTAAAATTATTTTAAAAATAGTATTTTAAAATTCAAATTTTGTTTCTTTTTCTCTCTCATTTTTTTTTATCAAAATTCTTTTTTTAAGTAAGGAGGCTATTTTTTTCTCTTTGTATTGCCAATTTTGTAAATAAATGAAAAATATCTTAAAAAATTTGATTGCAAAATATTATTTCTATTATTTTATAATTTTTCAAACATTCAAAAAATACAAACTGAGAAAGAGAATGAGAATCAAAATGAGAAATAAAAGAGGAACAAAAAGATAAGTAAAAGGAAAAACAGAATGAGAATGAGAAGTAAAATTAAAAAAAATAACTATGGATACAAAACGAGTCCTTAATCAAATATGTCACCGTATCAACTCTCAATTTATGTTATTTATAAATCACGTTATCAATTATCAATTAACTTATCCGTTTAATTTGATAAATAAAGCCTATGCCAATTGCCACCTTTTTCCCCTAATGGTCCAAGTTTTTCTATTTTTCTCAACAATTCCATGTGTCTTTCCCGGAATAATTTGGAGAAGGGCGAAACTAGCCCTAAAAATTAGGGTAGGCTAAAGTACCCTAAAAGAATTTAGGGGGCCATTTTTTTCGCCACTATTTTTATTTTTCGCCACTATTTTTTTTTTCTGCTCAAAAATAAAAAAATATTTTTTTATTTAAATAATAAAAAAATAAAAGTTAAAAATATTTAATATATTATAAAAATAACATTCAATCAAAATAATTAACAAAGTTTAAGTAATTAAATAATAAAATATCTAAACATATCGCTCATGCGACCATCCTTACGGATAACAAAATTTGAATCAATGTTACTAGATAATTCTCGTTCAATATAAACAACCATCGAATCCGAAAGACATTGACTTTCCATTCTTTTGCAAAGAACACTTTTGACACGCTTCATAGCTGAAAATGCACGCTCTTTTGTTGCAGTGGAAGTATCAGAACAAGTCGGGTCAGTCTGCCAATCAAACAGTAGTCTTGCCTTGTTTGAGATATCCAACTTATCCTAATCTTGTACAAGTGGAATGACTATGATACATATTTTTGGGAAGATAAGTGGAATGAAAATTACCGAATCTGTGATCTATATCCAACCCTCTACCATATAGCAGGTGATAAATTCAGCTTAATACGCCAAAAATGCACTGCTCAAATGAATGAAATACGATGTGGATATGGACTTGGCAGAGAGAACTAGAACCAGCTGAAATACCGCTACTTGATGAATTACAGGCAACGATTGTAGACACAGAAATATCAGACAATTCTACTGATGTCTGAAAATGAAGCAAAGAAGCCAATTATCAAGATTCAGTGAGAACGGCATACCATGAAATCAGATTCTACTCCGGAGCTCAATCATCTCAAAATTGTCATCTAGACAAAAATTGTGCCTCTAAAGGAAGATGCATTTGTATGGCGTCTCCTGCAAAACCGTATACTGTTAGACCAAAGATTGATCTTAACACTGTAGCTGGGAATAGTGAGAACTTGAGAAGAATCGAGAGAAAGAGAAGAGAGCAGAGAGAATGAGAAGAGAACAGAGAGAGACAGAGAACAGATCACTTCTTTCTTACTTTTCAAAACAACACCCAAATGTTTAAATACAAGTCCAACTACTACTCAAAAGTCGTGGTTTACTATATCCACTTTTACACTAAGTCAACAAACACTTCCCAAATATAAAACAATCTCAACGACACCAACATCTCTTCTTTCACTTTCCCTCCTTCTCCTTTGATCTGGCAGTCCTCCTTCTCCGTTTTCCCCAGTTCATCATATGATCTCCAATCTCATTTCCCTGGTACATGACATATACCCACATTGACAATTTGATCAGACAAGGGATCAATACTAGGGCAAATGCAGACTACCCTAATTGTGGGAGGGAAGCCGAAACAGTGGCTCATTGCTTCTTTACAAGTCTAGATGCAAATCAAATTTGGAAACAGAGTTACCTTTGGATTTGTGGCCGATTAGTCACTCTACATCAAGACCCCTTCGCGAATTTTGAAATGCACAGGGGTATGATTCGGTGGCGGAAGGACGATGAAGTGTGGAAATCCTTCTGGATTGTAGTTTGGTGGCAGATTTGGTTTGTGAGAAACCAGAAAATCTTCAATCTGAAAATTATCACTCCGGCCGCAAGCGGTGGAAGGAAGACGAAGGGCAAAGGTATCTATGGGAACTGATTAACGGACTCCTAATATAAGAGTCCACGCAAGTGCAGGCGGCGGGCCTATACATAGGCTAAGCCCAATGGTGGACTGGGCTTAGCCCAAAATTGATTCAGATTAAAGTCCGGGCCCACCTATATATAGGCCCGATAGGCCCACCCTTGATTTGGAGTGTCCAACTTATAAATGGAACTCCTCATTCATCTCCTTTTGGTACAGTCATCAAACTTTCGTAAGCCCAATTCAACGAAACCCAGTTATGAATAATTTGGAATAATTCATAATCTTTTTTTTTGAAGGCAAGTATTTTTTTTTTTTAGTAAATGGTACAAATTGTGCTGAAGTCTAATATTTAAGAAGTAAAATAAAAACGGAAACAATCAAGAACATAAAGAGAAATGCCTTTGACAAACAGGTTCTTTTTCGGAAATGATATAGCGCACGAAAGCATTTCGTGCGCTAAACGCACGGAAGAAATTCGCCCAATAATAGTGTGCCACGTCACCAAAATCCCAATTTCTTCTCACACTGAAAACACAGATTTCTTTCGCCCACTGGCTGATGCAGCTGTTGATAATCTGAGAGCTCTGCTCTCTGTTAAGAATACCACTGTTCTCGACGGCCAGTTGCTGCTTGGTAATTGCTTGGCTCGTTCCTTGAGCAGTATATTTCAAGAAGCATTAGGCACTGTGCAAGGAATTGTGAAGAAAGTGAGAGACAGTGTCAAGTATGTCAAAACTTCCGAATCGCGCGAGGAAAAGTTTCTTGAGCTGAAACAGCACCTTCAAGTTCCTAGCTCAAAGAATCTTGCTATTGATGACAAAACTCGATGGAACATAACCTACGAAATGTTGTTGGCAGCATCTAAACTGAAGGAAGTCTTCTCTTGCTTGGATACCTCGGATCCGGATTACAAAGACACCCCATCAGCCGAAGATTGGAAGCAAATAGAGATTCTGTGTTCTTTTCTGAAACCCCTCTTTGACACAGCGAATCTCTTGACAGTGGTGCATGCTCCAACCACAAACACGTTCTTCCATGAAGCATGGAAGATTCAGTTGGAATTGTCCCGCGTGTCAGCCAGCGAAGACCCATTCGTCAACACCCTGACAAAGGTTATGCAAGAGAAATTTGACAAATACTGGAGGAGTTGCTGTTTTATCCTAGCAATTGTTGTTGTCATGGATCCGAGGTTCAAAATGAAATTGGTCGAATTCAGTTTTCAAAGATCTACGGTGAAGAAGATGCTTCATATGTGAAGGTTGTCGACGATGGGATCCACGAACTCTTCCTCGAATACGTAGCTCTGCCTCTCCCTCTTATTCCTGCATATGTTGAAGATGCCAATGGAGGTGGTTCAGTCAAGACAGAGGATTCTCAAGGAATTGGAATATCAAGCAATGGCCTTGGACTTACATATTTCGATGTTTATATCATGGAAACTACGAGCCAACTTGCAAAGACGGAGTTGGATCAGTATCTTGAGGAATCCTTTCTTCCTCGGGTGCATGAATTAGACGTTATAGGGTGGTGTAAGCTGAACTGCATCAAGTACCCAACTCTCTCAAAGATGGCCCGGGATATCTTGTCGATCCTTGTTTGCACCGTCTCCCCCCGCGCTGTATTCGATACGGTACGCAAGGAAATAAACAGTTACAGATGCTCATTGCGACCGGAGACCGTGGAGGCCCTCATATGCGCGAAGGATTGGCTGCATTCTGAGAAGTCTCAAGGTCCAAGCCCATTTGTGAAGATGGAAACACCAATTTAGTGTCTTTTACAGCTTTATTTGTTAGATAGTAGATACTGGTACTGCTCTAGGTTGTGCTTGATTTGATCAACTGGATATTTGAATGTTAGTATTGTTCAATACTTTGTCAAGAGGCCTTTAATTAGGTTCATTCATATACTATCTTGTTGTGTATTATTTGTGTAAGTGTAAACAAATGCAGATCAAATATTAAATGAGCAAATAAAATCTCAAACTTCTCAAATTTTTCAACAAATCTTTTTTCTCCTCCTTTTATTTCTTTTCTCTGTTCCTCTTTCTTCTTTTCTTTCTTCCTCTTCTTTCTTTTCTTTCTCCTCTTACTTCACGTTTTTTTTCCACTACTCATTCCTTTCTCCTCCATTTGTACATATAATGGAACATTCAACCAATTTTTCATACAAACATTAATTGCATTTAATGTTTACCAACTATTTCCAACATTTAATTCATAGCATGCCTAATTTTCTTTGAAAATTAGGAGAGGGGTGGACTCAGTGGTATGGAACAAAAATTCCCCCAGCCAAAAAATACCCAATAAGAGGATACTACCCAGCCCAAAGGAAGGAAAAGAATTTTGGCCCACAATTCCCTCACTTACCCGGCCCGGGGAAAAAGCCACATCATCAAGAGGTGCTGGGAAGATGTTAGTGGACCGCTCCTTTTCTCGTGCACCTGAAGAAAATCAAGAGACGACAACTCCAGCATTGGACCGCTTCTTGTCCACGCATGTGATGAAAAATACACCAATGACAAGGTGCCATGTGGACATTCCCCCCAAGACACCCATCGGTAGCCCTGGACAGCGGAGCGTGCGGAACCGGAATCGCCCGTTCCGCGTTTCACTCACGAAGGTTGCGAAACCAATTTTTCGGTTCCGCATCCGCCCGCGATGAACAGTATTCCGCATCCACCCGCTCCGCATAATTTCGTGGGCAGATGCGGAATCCTCAAATTCTGCCTTATTTTGTGGGTGGGTGGATACGAAATTTGCGGATTCTGCAAAATTTCGCGGGCGGGGCGGATGCGGAATCCGTGGATTCCGCGTAAGTAAATATGTCAATAAAAAATTAAAAAAATAAAAAAAAATTACGGGCGGGCGGATGCGGATGCGGAACCCCATGGAATCCGCCCGCATAATATATGCGGGCGGATGCGGATTCCAAAAATCAAAAAATCTTCTTTCCGCATTCCGCCCACATAACTTTGCGGAATACGATTTTTCATCTGCATCCGCACCGCATTCCGCACAAATGCAAAATTAGCGGATGCGGTCGCGGAAATATTGCGCTCGCTGCCCAGGGCTACCCATCGGCTACAAATTGGAGAAGAAGGAACGACACCAGGGAGGGTGGGAGAATTCTAGAGAAGAGGGTTTGTAAGATAAAAAGAAAAGAGTATTTTATCTGTGTAATAAAAGGAGAGCTTTTGACTTTATAATTTGGGAATATTTTTCTTCTATCTCGTTATGGATTTTCTCTCAATTATCTTGCATTTATTTCATAATATTTATTCAGCTAACCAGGCACGACAGAATCCGACCACATCAATGTTTATTGAGAAAAATCAAAATATTTTTCTCTAATTTTTTTATTGAGAAAAATCAAAATATTTTTCTCTAATTTTTATATCTCCACTCCTGACAAGGAATTTTGACTCTTCCCTATGATTAGATTTAGGTCAAAATGAATATTATTATTGTTTCACACAAAATAACAAGAAGATCATTTTTTTTTATTAGGAATCGAATCTTAAACCTTTGAGCATTTCGAACTTTTAAATCCACGTCAACCACCAGTAGTGGTTACAACAACAAAACATATCAATTTTCAGACTATTGTATGTGTTAAATAATAAATATTATTGTTGCAAAAAAAAAAACCCTTACTGTCAGTTGACTCGATGTCTAAATTTTTTTTTTTTTGGGGGCGATCATCTCCTTGGATCAGGGGCGAAGCTAGTCCTCCCCGACCATCCTTTCCACCCACCCCAAACATTGTTTTTTTAATTTGACATGTAATTTTAGGGCTTCCTACACCCTAATTCCCCCACCCCCACCCGCACACCTACGAAGAACCCGGAATTTATCGTTGCTTGAGACGTATGTAGGTCCCTCAGTCAGCTCAAAGTAGATTGCAAAATCAAATTGGTCCAAACAAAAAATCCATATTTTGAGGAAAAAATATAGAGCTAGCGAAAGCAAATTGGGAAACAAGCCCTAGATATGTTAAGCATTTCATAATGAAAGCATGTGAAAGGAATTATGAACATTTTGAGGGGACAGCCAAGCATTTATGCGTAGGTCCCAACAATCTCAGTGTCAGTAGTAGCCCACCTTAGCTATCCACAAGCACACTAATCAAAAGTTCAACTCCGGCGACCGGCGCCCCTCCGTCGGCGGCGATGGCGGGGGCTCCGATACGGTGGTTTCGAAAAATTCTGGACCCTCCGAGGCACCTTTATTCTAAAAATAGTTATTGTTTAAGTACTTGCGCAAAACACCACCTCTTTTAATAATAATAATAAGAAGTAGTAGAAGAAGTAGAAGAAGGTTGGCGCAAAACAGGGGCTTATAGTTCACAATGCAGGGTTTAAGGTTGAGGTGTATTATAATTATAGGTTTTTATTTTGCTATTAGTTTGCTATTTTTCTTGTGAGGGATCTACTTGAAAATTAATTAATTATTATATTTTATTATTCTTTTGAAACGTTGTTTTTACTAATTTTATTTTTTTTCATTTTATTTAATTTTCACTATTGTGTCTTTCAATAGTCTAATATTTGAACTCTTTTTTTTTGGAACATGTGGTATCCGACCATTTGTCGACTAGTTCACAAGGATCACGCCCAGCCGACTCTCCAGGCGGATCAGACCAACGGGTGACTGGGCAATCCCTATCATAAAATCGGAGTCTGGCCCCATTGACTGCGTCTAGTGGGAGTCGAACCCACAACCTCCCGCATATAAGAAAAATTATGGGGACATTCTGGACCAGTAGGACTTTGAACTAATACTTTTTTGTAATTAATTAATATTGTTATTTTTCAAGCATATTTGTTGTCTTTTTCTGTTATTTTATTATTGTTATTCTTAATATATATATATATATTTGTTTATAGGCATTTTATTGTATTGTATTGTATTATAAAGACAATAATCGTTCCATAAGTTTTCATTTTACTAACGTGAGGCGGGTGAGTGTGATTAAAAAATTAGAGGCTAAACTATTAGGTAATATGTATTCTGCCCCTTTAAATATGAAGACCAGAGCATCTGATACAATATGTTTCATTAACTAGTCGACCGTGTCAGACTAAAGTCTAAGCAACGGTTGTTACTTGTTAGAGTTTTTATTTTTCAAGAAGTGCTTATACATATATAAAGCAAAAAATAACATTTTAGAAAATTTAGGGGTGTTTCAGAAAAGTTGTTGAAAAATAAAGCTCATGGGGAGAAGAGCGAATATTGAAATTACTAATTCATATGATTTACATTTTTTTTTCTTCAAACGTATGATGTGAGGATGCTCACAGAGATGAACATCCGGATCAAGAACAAACAGATAGGAAGCGTCAGACAGGTAACTTGGCAGACACCTCCAACATGATGCAAGAAACTCAACTGTGACGTAAGTTGTCTAGGAAACCTGGAGCATCGGGGGAAGCGGTATTATCTGAGACGAATATGGCACGTTCCTTGCTGCTTTCTCTCGCGACTTTGGGACTTGTACGAACAATAGCTTCGAGTTGCTTGCTATCATTGACAAATCTGTTAACTTTGTGCTAATAATGGACTAGAGTAAAATGACTCTATTAAATTCCAGTGCTTCTATTTAGTGAAGTTGATGGAACTCAATATATCAAATGACGCAATGTATATTGGGTCGCAACGGAAACGGCCTCTTTGTATAATTACAAGGGTAAGGCCGCGTACAT
>JAOWBN010234648.1:0-12393 GCA_028565015.1 Pinguicula moranensis
TTTCTATTTAGTCACTATACATCACAATTTTCTTCTTGTAATTTTGTGCATGTGGTTAGGGTAGTCTAATTTGCTAATTGTCTAATTTGCCTCCCTGTGGTTCGACCCTTTTATTACTATAATTGACGCCGTTCTCTTGTGATTTATAGTGATTTTAGGATATTTTAACTTGTTTAGTGATTATTTGCACATTGATTATATATCTTAAAATTCGCATCAACGCGCGATCACGCATCACTGCCTGCCACCGCCGAAAAAACAAACAAACAGAATCTTCTATTTGGGTAGCCCATTATATCCGTTTTTGTTGATTTGGTGCCCTTTGATGGATATTTTTGTTTTGGTGGATGAGTTGGATTATTTGGTTAGATTGTTGATTGCTGCGTGTGATACTGATCAATGTTAGTCACCTAAACTTGGGTAACCAATTAGGCGTCGTTTTGAGGATTGATTATGATTGTGTTGAAGGATGAGACATGATTTGTTGATGGGTGGATGTTGATGTGATGTTTCTGGTTTGATGGTTGAAGGTATTATTGATTGCACAGTATTGTATCGCTGCAGTGCAGTCATGGATGTGTTATCGATTGCACGATGTTGGACTATTGTCGTGCCATCTTGGAGGTGTTATCAAGTGCACAGTGTTAAACTATTCTTGTTTTGACTTAGTGGCACTCTTGGGTTCGAGTTCTAGAGATGTTATTGATATCACGGTATTTGACTTCTGTCGTGCTATCATGGGTTGGAGATGTTTTACCTTTATAGTGTTGGACTGCTGCTGGTTTAAGTTGGTATCTTTTGTTGTAAGACCAGCGAGAGAGTGTCTGGTATCGAGATGGAGTGCCAATACGACTGAAGGGTGATGAGAGTGAGACTCCATCTCAGGGGGAGTCGAAAGTATTCACTAGGGAGGTGAAGAGCCATGCGTTGGCTAGAGGAGTGATGAGTCATGCATTGGTGAGAATGGTGATTGTGAAGAGCCGTGTGTCAGCGATAGAGTGGAAGAACCATGTGTCGGCAATAGAGTGGAAAAGTCATGTCGACAATAGAGTGGAAGGAGGAACTGGACAAGCCAGATCTGCAGATACTGGATGAGCCAGAGTGGAAGGAAAAATTGGATGGGTCAACGTTGACTGCTGGAAGGTCATCGACTGGTACTGAACTATGTGTCAAGATAAACTTAGTGGGGCCCATCTTGAGGGGGAGTTTTGGTATTTGATAATTAATAAGTTATTTAGTAGTTATCTGATAGAATTATTTATTTATCTAATAGAGTGAGAGTTGAGTAGACTTCTACTGAATTTATGATTCTAGATTCAGTTAGGATTTTGTTTGTAGTATTATATATATTTCAAGGGTTTATGCTTAATAAAATACGAGTTTTCATATTATTTTCTACAAATACCTAAACCTATATCTTATGTGCTGGTAACTACAAATACCATACATAAGGATCATACAAAACTTTGGCATCAGAGGCTTGGGCATATGAATTACGACGGTTTAAATATTCTGCACAGCAAGGGTTGGTTGGGAATGATGAAATTATGTGACCTGTCATTTTGTGAGTATTGCATTATGGGTAAACATCATATAGCGCGGTTCTATAGAGGGGCACACTCCTCGACAACAGCACTAGAACACTTACATGTTGACTTGTGGGAACTTGAACAGATCCACACACACGAAGTGAACAAATATTTCTTTTCTATTATTGATTATTTTACAAGAAAACTTTGGGTGGTCTTGCTGAAAACTAAGGATCAAAATTTGTCTTATAGATTGCAAAGTGCAAATTGAGAACCAAATAGACAAGAAGGTAAAATATTTGAGAAATAACAACGGACATGAATTTTGCAATCAAAACTTGGGCGCTAGTAATGGAATTACAAGACATAGAACAGTCACATATATACATCAACAAAATGGAGTAGATGAAAGAATGAATATACTCTTCTAGATAAGGTTAGATGTCTTCTGATAACCTTAGTGATTAAGCAACAATTTTAGGGTGAAGATCTATTAACAACAACACACGCTGTCAATAGAAGTCAATGATCCAGTCTGGAAAGTAGGCAAGGGCCTGAGTCTCATCTCTCACCCCTTCTATCTTCAACTTTCTCTCAAGAACCTTGAGGAATGCTCTATCCGTCTCATTCGCTATCTAGGTGGTACGATAGTCTACTCGCCGGCCATCTCTAGTACCAGCTTTCCTTCCTCCACGACCACAACCTATATCACCAAACCATCCTCTTCCATTCGAATCTCTCTCCCAACATAACTCTGGACATGCTGCATCAAGTGGCCTATCTATCCACAATGGAAGCAGCTGAAAATCTCCCTTAGTACAACATTGGGGCTAGTGGTCTTAGTCGGAGCATTCAGTCCCTGTATAAGTATGCCTAAGACCTTCCAACCCTCGGGATTAAACTCACTTAAAGCCTTTAATCCTCTATTCACCACATCCCCATACTTTCTTGTCATCGCTCATACACAACGACTTCACTACCAATAACTCAAGGATCCTTCGAGCAACAGCTCTTGCATCCACACCTCACAACACACCAACAAAACACAATCCAACTCCACTAACCAAAAACACACAACCAATCATCGCCACAGAAATATCCAAATATCAATTAACAAGCCCAACAATCAACAACCACAGCAGTCTCAATCTCAACACTTTCCAAAACATCAATCAACGACTACAACACACACGCCTAATTGGATCCCCAAGTTTAGGTAACAACACCAACAATAATCCATAGACATCATCAACTAAAACACAAACATTCATCAAATGGCACAAAATTATAAAAAAAAATTGATTTGGCAAATGCAACGAGATATGACAGAGATTCTATTTTTTTTCTTTGGCGATGGTGACGGTGCTGGGACAAGCGCACTGCCGTGGATGGCCAACATCATGCTGGTTTCAATTTTGGTGGTTGTCGGTCAAGAAATGGCGAAACGTGCACAAAATTTGGCCAGAAATGCACAGGTAGACGAACCCCTAGCGGCTGGAAATGCAATGATCAGGAGGCTGAAATCCTAGCAGGATATCACTAGAGGCCACCAGAACGACTGGACTTGGGGAGGGCTGTGATGCGCGGTAGTTTTCGGCGGCAAGAGGCGACAAAATAGCAGAAGAAATGGCCGGCGACAGGAATGTGGGGTTGAGTTAGGATTTTTTTGGCTCTGATACCAAATTGTAAATCTAGAAAAACTTGTTTATTAGATATAAACCCTCCATCTTAAATAGATACTAGATTCCTTAATTGCGAATAGCCCCCTAATCTAGTTCATATATACCACAGTAAACACATGGATCAGATTTTAGAATATCCTCTTTAACCTTAAAAATCCATTTGCATCCTATTATTTTTTTATTTTTAGGCCAAGGTATTAAATCCCAAGTGAAGTTTTTCTTAAGGGAGTTCATTTATTCTAACATAGCAATTTTCCAGTTTTCAGCATGTTCACACTTAACAGTAATACAACACGATATACCCAGTATTTTTTGAACTAAGTTGGAGTCCGGAGGTTTAGATGTAAGAAGCCTTACCCTTATAATTATACAACAAGACTATTTTTGTTGCGACCCAGTATGCATCGCATCATTTCATGTATCGAATTTTCAGCAACTTGACTAATAACAACATAATAATAATAACCAGGTTCAACAGCAAGTATCTGATCAACAACAGTTCATGCAAATTCAACCAATTCAACAAAGTTATCATATCTACTAGGCATAGTTCTAGTTTTGAGGCCCTTGTTTAGGGCAATACTTCATGAGGTTGAGGGTTGGGACTGATCAGTTTGAATCTGATCAGGTTCTGAGAAATCGTGGTTTTCTCAGGTTCCTCAGAATGGATAGATTCCTGTGAAGAAACAAATTTGTCCAACTCCACCTCAATGACCTCAATTGATCTATTAGCATAAATTACAGTTAAGTAGGAAAAATCAGATTCATTAAAGATGGCATCCCTACTAACAAAATTTTTAAACCAGGCATACTCCTACCACAATCTATAGCCCTTAGTACTTTCTTGATATCCATGAAAAATGCGCGTAAGGAACCTGGGGTCTAACTTGCCAGACTTAGTGTGAGCATAAGTTGCACAATCAAACACCCTTAAATTGATCAGATTCTGGTCTCTACTGGATCAAATAAATTCCGAACATTTAAAGTCTAAGACAGATGAGGGACTCCTATTTATGAGATAGGCAATCATTCTCAGGGCCTGTCCCCAAAATGGTTTTTTCTAACCAGAGATTGGAAGTAGGCATCTAACTTTATCTAACAGAATTCTATTCATGCGTTCAGTTACCCCCATTCTGCTGAGGAGTATATCGTATAGTCCTATTGGTGCAAATTTTAAGATATATAATCAATGCGTAGATAATTACGAAACAAGCTAAAAATATCCTAAAATCACTATAAAACACATGAGAATGACGTCAATTATAGCAATAAAGGGGTCGAACCCACAGGGAGGAAAATTAGATTCTTAGCACGTAGATTTGTTAACCCTAACAACATGCACAAAATAACAAGAAGAAAATTGAGATATAGAGAGACCGAATAGGAAATAAAAATTCATAAAATTAAAAGCATAATTGAACTAAACTATGAAAAAAAGAAAAAGCAGACGAGTTTTGTTGAAATTTAATGAGACATTACTCCTAATATGTTTCGGGTGGTTAAAACACACAATATCAAATTAAAGTCCCTAATATGATATTATACTAATAGGAAAGTATCAGTTTTTCACTCTAACACACTGAATATTTAATCCAAATTATCGATCTATTTCATGCTGAACACATAGCATATAAATTCATCCTTATTATACTAAAACTCTAGCGGATGCTTTATAAATTTTAATATAACTTCTAAGCACATAAACACAATAATACACTAAGTATGCTCCCAAGTCCGTATATAAAGAGGTAATCAATCTTAGGCCTGCCCAAGCACATTTTGGCAAGCACAAAACTTGCAAGTTGTAAATCAAGACATTACTGTAGAATATATAGCATAAAATCGAACCAAAATAACATAAAATTCAATCAAAGTGTGATACAATCACCCTACTCTATATTAGGAGTAGATAAATTCTTAGTCTTGCTTCGTTGATGATTGCATCACGACAATTCTGGAAGAGAACGTCATCTTTGGGTCAAAAAACGTGTAGAACGAATTTATTCTGAATTTTTTCCAAAAATTAAAAAACCGTATGAATTTCCTAGACAGAAGAACTTGACCAAGACTGGACAGGAGAGCCCACAAAATTTTACGCTTTCCCTCTCTAAGTCCATCTCTATTTATAATTGTCTAAAACTAAGCCCTAAAATCTAAATAGAATTAGGAAACACATTAACTTGTACACTAAGAAACTAATTTTAAACAATATTAATTAATCTAGGACTTGAATTCTTCTCTTCTTGACAATCTTCCTTCTTAATGACTCTCCTTTTCCTTGTATACTTCTTCATGCCTCCACCAAATCACACCCTTCGTTCCTTGTCGCGTTTTTCCCTTGCTTGGAGGGTAAATCACGCAGTTTTCCCTAGCTGGGCTCGGACTTTGGTGTGTTTTACATTTTCTACCCCTTTATGAGTCGAATCACGAGCTGGTGTCTTCTACAAACATGTGGTACGTCTTCTGGGCTTTCCATTGATATATTGCACGTCCAAATCGGATCTTTGGATCTCGACTTATGGCCCACCAACGTAGACAGCGCAGAACAGAATAAATACTTGGCAATTTTGCCAATTGAAGTTCAAGCTCGATTTTTTCCACTATTGGTCCGAATTTGGAAATGTTACTCATCACAGTTGTAGTCCTTCTTCCAAGCTTTGCATGCATATCTTATATGTTCATATCGGGCACTCATGGGTCAAGTTCTGATATTTTTGAAGTTGGCTCGTCAATACTGAAAATTATGGCCGTGTCTCACAAAAAAATTGCCAATTTCGTCTAATTATCATTACCTATGCATAGAACACTACCAAAACATAAATCATGCCATAAACACTAGATCATACCTAAATCAGTGTAAAACACACAAAACCATCATGAAATTATCTAAGTAAAGATGTAATATTTTATTCACATCACCTATGCCTAATAATGCCATATTTGGAACACATGTTGTCAAACAGAGAGTTACAAAATTCCAAATCATTATCAGTTCTCAAATATTTAATTTTGCGTTCAGTTTGATTTTCAACAAGTATTTTCTATTCTTTAAACTTCACAAAGGCTTGATCTTTGGTTTGTAGCAGGAACACCCAGATTTTCCTACTAAAAGCATCTACTATGCATAGAAAATACTTGTTATCACCATGTGTGGGAACAGGCTCAGAACCCCTCAGATCAGCATGCAAATAATCAAGTTGTTGTTAAGATGGATGCTCCCCTCTAGAAAATTTTAGCCTGTGTTATTTTCTAAGTACACATGCTTTGCAGAAATCAAGATCAAAGACGACATGAAACTACATTGTGAGTGAAGAACAATCAACCCTTTATGACTCATATGCCCTAGTCTAAATTGCCATAGTTTAGTATTTTCAGATGCAGACACAGCTAATGCACATTCATCAACATGTTCCAAATATTTTCCGCCTAAAAAATAGAGTTTGTTTTTCCTTTTTGCAGTTAAAACCATTTTCATTTTTCTATTGTTAAGAACACTTAATAAACCCTTTTCAGCATGAAAAACAAAATTTCTTTTTAAATCTCGAATATCAGTCATGCTACTCGTTTATTTCCAAACAAATACAAGTTGATAGACCTCATACCTTGTACTGTGCACTTGTTATGATTGTCCATATAGACCACACCTCTTTTTTACTCATTCAAATTTTCAAACCAATTTTTGTGTGGACACATATGATACGCGCAACATGAATCTAGCACCCATTCATCACACTCAACATTCAGACACATTAAGAACCTCAGACAGACAATCAAAAACATATAAGACTTCACTCTCTTCATCATCATGTTTTGAAGAAGCTACATTTGATTCTGACTTTCCAAATTGTTCCTTTTTATTTTAAAACAATACTTCTTAATATGTCCTAGCTTATTACAGTGATGACAGGTTCTTTCTTCCTTGTATTGTTTGTTCTTGTTCATGCAGTCCTTATTATTATTGTTGTTGTTGTTTTGACCAGAGTTCTTATTACCAGACTGCTCATATTTATTATTATTAACATACAAGGCATTTGACTGTTTCCTGATATTTCTAAGGGTCTAGTTCCCTAGATTTCAAACCACACATAATGATCCCAATCTTAGGGACAACACCCGAGTACTGCAATGCATTTTTAACAAGTAGATAATCTTCAGATAGAGAGTTTAACAAAATCATAGCCAAATTAGCATCATCTAGTTTATGTTCATTATCTTTTAAAACCTTATTCAATTTAAAGAAGGGGACGAATCCGTTGACACGAATTTTGACACGAATTTTGACACATTTTCATTAAAAGTCCATGTTTATGATCCATAGGGTTTAGGGTTTAGGATTCAGGGTTTAGATTTTTAGATATTTAGGTCTTAGGGTTTAGATTTTTGAATTTAGAGCTTAGGGTTTAGGGTTTTTTGGGGTTTATAAGCCTAAATCCTAAAACTAAACCCTAAAACCCATAGACTCCAAAAAACATTAAACCCTAAGCTATAAATTCGAAAATATAAACCCTAAGACCTAAATATCTAAAAATCTAAACCCTAAACCCAAACTCTAAACCCTACGGACCCTAAATATGGACTTTTAATGAAACTGTGTCAAAATTAGTGTCAACGAATTCGTCCCCTTTAAAGAATTCATCTAAATTTTCATCTATGGTCTTACTTGAGTCAATTTTCAAGGAAAACAAAGATCCTTTAACAAATATCAGATCTGTAGGAGTTTTAGAAGCATATACAAAGTTTAGCTTAGTTCACAAAGTTAGGGGATTTACATCTCCATCAACTTTTCTAAGTACAAAATCAAACAAATTTAAAATTATCAAATTGTAGGCTTCTTCTTTAGTTTTTGTTTGTTTCTTTTTAATGTCTTCAAGCCACTTAGTCATGTCGTCAATTAGTGTATAGTGAACCCTATTATGGGATAATAAAGCCCTCATTTGTTTACTCCAACTGTTAAAGTTCCCCTTTCATCAAATAAATTTATTTCGATTCTAGTGGTCATGTTTTCCCATCTAAACCAGATTTGCAGACAATGACCAATTATAAAGAAATAAAGCAATAAGACCTTAGCACTAGATTCACAAAGTTTCACAGAAGGGGGTGGCAAGCCCTACCAATATGCAGACAATCACATAAGAGGCAGCAAGCCTCACAATATATTCACAGAAGAGGCGGCAATCCTTACACCGAGGAAAGCTGTAAAAAAGTCCGAGATGCAATGGCCATCTCACAATATTGTTATAAAAGTTAAAACAAACGTCTACAGTAACATTAAGCGGAAAAATGACTACAAGGAGGTTAAGACGTTTTCACCTACGAGATTAACTTCTCGTTTAGCCTTTCTAAATAATTTTTCATCGATTATTTCAACGAGTCACCTCAGGATCCTTCAAATATGGGCGTCACAACACCACAAACTGCCCGAGTCTCCACCTAAAGCCTAAAACCTGACTTTGATACCACTGTTAGTATTTATCGGGCAGTTTAATGCTCCCAACAAAATAGATTGTTAGTAAACTTCTTGAGCAACAGAAATGTAAATGTAAATAAAAGAAAACAAGACGATATACGTCTCGTGGTTCATCGAGAACAAATTCTCAACTACATTCACGTTGAGCTCCGAAATCAGACGCTCGCTACTAGTATTCTTGCTTTCTCTTTAAAACAGTACAACGGATACAAGATTACAATCCCAAACTCTCAAGAATCAACATTTCAGAAGAGATCTACATCTCTACACGCACATAAGCCGCAGAATAACAGTGACAATAGGTCACGTAGAACAAACACAAGCAAATAGAGGCTGAACAACCACCGAAAGATGGAAATCAGTTGAGTTCTCCGGAGAGAATTCCTAATAATTGAAGAGAGGCGAGAGAGAAGTCTTGAAGGAGAGAGAATAGTGTCGTTAGAATTCTTTTGATTAGCGTGAGTTGTCAGCTTATATATTGTGCTCACTTTCAATCCTGGCCGCATGTTGTCTTGAATCGGATGGCTCCATTATAGAACACAAGGTAAGTCTTGCTCCTGTCCGTCAGATCTATCAGGGGTAATCAAACTGAAAACCCTAGCAGACAAGAGATCATTCTGAATCTTGATAGGCCGCCGTAACCGTAACTAAAACATATTTTACACAAAACAGAGTGGATGGGACGCCTTGGAATACTATACTAGAACTGAAATCTCTGAATGTGGCTTTCTCGCCAAAATGGGCTGGGACTGGGAATGCGATTCCTCAAAGAAAGTTGGCAATGGATGAGAAATATGACCGCTTTCTTTGATTTGACTCAATAACAGAAGATAGATTTCACTGTTCATTCTCTAAAAGTGCATGGGACGGGGATTAGTAGACTGGACATGGACTTAGATTTTTAATTTAATTTCTTTTAATCAAGATTCAAAGTCAAATAAAATCGAACAGTTGGGCCGTGGGGGTAAAAAATTCATTACAACTTCAAAACTTTGGCATATATATTGGTCACGTAATAAAATTTCTTGTAATCTTATCTTATTCCATCAACTTCATTTACTTGTATTCAGTTATTTTCACAATATTTTCAATATTAGAGGAAAGAATAGAAGTAATATGAAACCCTAGTATAAAAACTAAGGTCTAAGAGTTGAGTCGCTATAGATCTCCTGATCCTATTCCTATTGACCGAAAACGAACTCGGAAAACCTACGGAACAAGTCAGAGAAGAATAAAGTTAATGCATTGAGAGTCCCGCTTTCGTACGTAGAGCAGGGGTTTAAGCCAAGCCGCCGTAAAACCCGGTGGGGTTATTACCGGAACTCGCCGCGCGGAGACATCAGTTTCGCTTTGCATCAATCGTTCCGGGGAAATATGTGAGTAACGTACGTATGTGTTTGCATGTAGTTTTGGGTACTTTTCATCCTTCTTGGGATTTACGCTTGCGTTTCTCCCTAATGTTTGTTTGTGTGATTGCAGCGATGAATTTGGGTAAGGGTTTAAAATCGGTGTTACTCCGAAAACCCTAATATCTTAGGGTTTTAGAATTGATGATAATAGGCTAAAACATGTCTGTATCAATTTGTTGCAGGAGAGTCTGATCAATGGATGATCCTTGCCAATTTCAAAAGCAAATGGCTCAGAAATTTCCAAAGCGTATGCACTCTGGTTTCAATCATCCCACGGCATCCAATGCTTCTTGGAGCAGATTCAGGCCAAACAATACTTATAATCCAATATACTTACGGAGTAAGTCTGTTTTTCAAGCTTTGATTTTTTTATCAACTTCCAAATGTTTTAATCTAACTGTAGCAACATTCATTGTCATTGCAATTGCAGGATCCTCAGACAATGATCAGGGAGGAATTGAACACTTCGCAATTGGTGGTCATCACTACAATATGCCCTGTTCTGAGCCGTATTACGTGAGGCACAGAAATCCATATGGAGAGACTTTTCCGTACAGTTGCTTCAGCTTCAGATCAGGTGATTATATAGGTGAAATATGCAAGCTGTCATGGGTATCTATCTTTACACGGAAACATAGCACATTGCCTTGTCGTAAATAGTTATTTCAACCTAATATATTCTATTCCTCCCCTGACACATATATGTTGTTTAGGCAACTCTGTTTGTATCAACCGCTCGATTGGAGGACAAATTAATACACAATGTAAAACGCATGAGAAGGAACAGTACCGTCTTCGGCCTGTTCCTCGTACATATTCTGGTATGGAGAACAGAGTGTTTCATGATAACGTTCCATCGAACCTCTTAGAACATGCTTCAGAAAGAGTTCAGAGTTCACAAAGGACACTCGCGATCCAACGTTCCCATAAGTTTCTAACATCGTATGCGATACACAGAAGGAAGTTTGGTTGTGACTCCAGAAGCCTCCAGAAGTTTCTGGATCGATTACATTTGGTCGTGTGTAAGGATGGGAATTGTAAATGCACGACGCATCGTAATTTGATAGGTCACTTTGATAAATGCGGCTCCACTGAATGTGGATTGTGCGGGCCAATTTATGAGTTGTGCGGATGTAAGAATATAGGTCCAAGTCCTTTGTCTGTTTCATGCCCTGCTGGTAACTGTAGTTCAGGATCGGTGGGTCCAAATACATATTTTGCTGGAGGTCTTCATCATTTTTCTGGATATGTTCATCTGAGGGATTGCAGCGATCATGAAGTTGAGTTACCTGCTAAACGGACGAAGGCAGTCAATGTTGCTCAGCACAATAACTGGTCCATTAGTGATGTTCATGTTCAGAAGTTCAGTTCAGGATTGATTGAACAAAATACATTTTTCCCTGAAGATCGAATTTGTATTGATCAGAGAGTTGAACCAATTACTAAACCTGTTGAGTTGGAAAATGTTGCTCAGTACGATGATTGGTCTCTGCATGCGATTGTTTATCCGATGTTAGGGAAAATGGATGGAGATGTATTGATTGAGGGAAACAAGAAAAAAGAGGAGTTTGGCTTGGGGGAAGCGACCACTAGTGTTCTGGAGAAGACTTGTACGATAGATAATGGTGGACCTCCTCCTGATAAGCAGCTCTCTATTGGAACCAGCGAAGTTAAACAGCTGGACTCGAATGAAATCTGTGTTGTTGAAGAATGGTTTGCTGCTGAAAGAGAGAATGATAGTCTCATGACTGAGACCAAAATAGACAATGGTGAACCTCCTCCTGATAAGCAGCTGAAAACGAACTCTATTCGCACCAGCAAAGTTAAACAGCTGGACTCGAATGAAATCTGTGTTGTTGAAGAATGGTTTGCTGCTGAAAGGGAGAATGATAGTCTCGTGGCTGAGACCAAAATAGACACATGTCAATCTGGAAAAGCTTTGGAGGATTCGAAAGAGCCAAGTGTTTGCTTAACTGATTTTCTATCAGATGAGCAAATTAAAGAGCACTTGCATTCTCTAAATCCTTGCATCAACATGGTATGGAAAAAGTGCCTTCCTATTTGACCATTTATTGAATTTACTAATTGGTGTTGTGAACTTACATTTTTATGACCAAAAGATTGTTTTATTGATATCCCTTCTTTTGATTTCATTCATTCTTCCTGTCTGTCTTGCCTTGTTTATATGCAATTCTTTTCTCCGTGGAATTTGGGCAGGAATCAAAGGGAAACATGACAGCAGACGAAGTTGTATCAAATACATGCCAGCTATGTGCCAAGGATGGGCTCATGTTCCCTGCTCGACC
>JAOWBN010234659.1:0-12393 GCA_028565015.1 Pinguicula moranensis
ACGGACTCGAGCTCGTTTACTGCTGGGCCGAGTCCGGACCCAAGCCCGTTTACTGCTGGGCCGGTTCTACTAAACCTTCACACCCGCACATGTCCACCGCGTGTCTCCAGTCTCTCCGCCGCATACCCGTGTTGCGCATCTCCACGCCTTTTTCCTGGAGCCTTGTTCGCCGTCAGATCCAGCTGTTCAGGAACCTCTCGACTGTTCCAAGGCAAATCCCGACAGTCCTTGTCGTACCCTACCTCCAAGACAGCAAAACATCTGGATCCGGGCGCTCCGACAATTGGAACCAATCTGAGTCCAACCATACCAGTCTCCCGATGCTCCGTGCTTCCCGCGTGCCTCCGTACTCCCACGTGCCTCATGTGTTGAATAGCTTGAGGAGACTTGTCTCCTCGAGACAAGCATACAGCTCGAGGAATTTCCTCGAGCTGCTGAATAACGGGCCCAATTTCGGGCTCGTATTCTGTAATTTAAATGGGCGAAACTGTATGGACCTTTAAGGTCCGAATGTGAATTTTCAGGTAAGTTTGAATCAGTGAAGGGAAGATGATCCAAATCTGGGCTATTTACCCATTTTAATTTCAAATATTTACCTATAAAAAATAAGAGACTGAGTTATAAAAATGACCCTTGATCCTTGCCAAGTTGCGTTTAACTTTTTCCTTTTCTTTTGATAAACGTTTTTGGGGTTCACCGGGAAAGTTGATGGATCCAATTTCCCAAATTGGCTCCAAATGTTTATATTGATTCCTTAAGGAATCCAATCTACTTTTTGGTCAATGGTCGTGTAATTTATTAGTGTTGCATTGCATGTATGATTTTAGTCAAAAGAAGTTACTTCGAGGCACATCCTTATTCCCAAATAGTTTGATCGCATGACTACGAGTGATGGCGAATCTTATCATGAATCAAGACCCATGGTTACATTAGCTAGGTTTCATATAAATATTTTTAATTATTTTCTTGATACTGTTTTTTTAGTTTTTTAGTTAAGGAAATTTTATTATAATTAAATCAAAGAATTGCAGGCCACGTCTACTGCTTACCATTATGACATTACATACATAGGGAAATTGCATCGAATCCATTAATAAGTATCCCGTTGTCATCTTTCTGGATCTGATCAAATCTCAAAAGTGTACTTGCACTTACTTCTTCAACTAATTCTTCCTAGAGCTTTCCCTCTTGCCGGCCAATCACCCCATTCCAGTTGGCAATGCACCAAATCATTTCCCAATACCGCCTTTTCTTAAGGCTACACACTGAATGAATGCGCCCCAGATAATTTATTTTTGGATCACTAAGCATCACAAATAAAATACCAAGCCAGTCATAGATCATCTTCCAGAAGATCTGCATCCAATTACAGGTTGCAATAGATGATCTATTGTCTCAACGTGTAAGTGGCATAATTTCCAGAGTATAATTTGAGAATTTGGAAGGACATTGCGCCACTGCAGATTACTGAATGTGGGAATTCCATTCTATAGCATACGCCAGTTCAATGCCACCACTTTTTGCGGAATCAAATCATCCCACAAGGAATGCAGAGTCCTATCTTCATGTGCTATTAAATTCCTTGTGTTTCAAATAATTTGATATGCATTTTTCACCTGATATGCACCACTCCCTTCGTATCCCCAAATACATGTGTTTTTAGTATTTTGTGGTAAATGTTCTATCAATTCTTGTCGGAGTTGGCCTAAATAGACATCTTCATAAACAAATAATGGGAGCCTCCAGAACCATTTCCAATACCAGTTTCCATCCCTCTGCTCTAACTTAGATGCCACAGACTGGAATTTATCTTTCACTGTCATATATAAGCGATCATATCTCTCACATAGTCTATTCTACCCCGTCCACTTATCTTCCCAGAATAGCAACTTTGTGCCATCTCCTACCCTTTTGTAAATATTTCTTGCAAACTAGTCTTCCAGTTGCATACAGTTCATAATATGTCTCCACCACAGTGAGGCAATAGCTATGGATAGTCTGCCTCCTTCTTCAAAATATATTGCTCGTGAAGGTCTACCATTTTTGTACTTTAGTAATTCTGACCAAAAACTTTGGCTGTCCTGCATTAGTTTCCAGCCCCACTTAGCGAACAATGCTTTGTTAGTTTGTGTTGAACGAAAATGATAATTCATTCTATTTCTTCTTCTTTGTTTTACAAGTACATACTCCTTTATAGATATCAAATCCGAGCTAACATATCTACCAGGAGTTAATGGAGATCTAGGGGGATTTATGAGATCCACAATTTTAGGGATATAGCACAATGGATTTTCCCTTTTTCAGGGATATGCTAACATGAACAACCAGAGCATCATTTACAATTATTCGGGCAACAATCATGTGATTTCTTGCACAGAAATAATCTCTACTTCAGATAGTTTTACATCTAGGTTTAGTGCTATTTCCACTTTGTTCAGTTTCTAGCAGGGATCAACCAAAAGGCTAGTATTGGTCAGCCAATTTTTCAGTAGTGAGCACTTATTATTCTTGTCTGGCTTTCCTATATCTCATAAGTGCACAGTAGCCTCAAATATATCCTCTTAAACAGACTATCGATCGCAGTTTTCAACCTGTTAGTGAATATGAGAAGTTGGCTTTTTTTTGCCTTTAGCCACGACCAACAAGTATGTTGCACCAGGGGCGGAGCCAGGAAATAATTTGAAGGGGGGTAAATTTTTTCAGTTTAAGTATAGTAGGTCGGACCGGGTTGAATTACGTTCGATTAGGTATGCATGTTCAAATATTGCAGTAAAAACTATAATAATCCAATTTATTTTTTTATTTTTTAAAATTATTTTAATATCAATATCAGTCGGATCTGCACGTTTCAAAGTTATTACGATTTATACAGAGATAACAATAATTTTTGTAGCCAAGTTTATTATAAAAATATCAGATAAAACTATCTACAAAAATATTGAAATATCAAAAATAATTAATTTTTTTACTTGTAATTTTTTTTTTAAAACTGATTTTATTATTATTTTTTTTTACTTGTAATTTTTTTAATTTTGGGGGAGGGGGACCATGGCCCCCCTGGTCCCCCCTCCCTCCGCCACTGTGTTGCGCGTTGTGGAGTATGTCATTTATATTGGTGTCCACTTGGTTGTAGAAAACCTGATTTCTCTGTTTCCAGGTTAACCAAATCAAGCATATCCACAATATTTTCCTAGGTTTCAGAGGTATACTTGTGGCCGCATTTTCAGGAATTGTAGTATAGATGGGAGCTGCACCACTTGACTATTTAGCTGTAACCAGTTATCCATCAATAGCCACAGTGTTTTGCTGAATGAACACTCCTTAAAAAGGTGTTCTTCAATTTCTTATTATGTTCCACGGATGACACATGATGTTGGTTGGTTTTCTTTGATGACTCATCTTTTCTTTAGGTTTGTCTTTGTTGGTAGTTTTTTCTGTGGTAGTTTCCAAGCACAGAAGGTTGCTTTTTTGGGTGCCATGGTTTTCCAACCAAGTTGCAGTATTTGTGCTTCTTCTTCTGTGCACGGGGCAGGCATCTCCAGCATGATCTTCTTCTAGGCTTCCTTTACTGTGTAATTTTCTGTTTTTGTTTCTCAATACATATATGTATATATCTTATGTACCTGCATAATAACATCAGATAAAAAAAATGGTTAATTCAGATAGTTTCCCTAGCTCTCTTCCATTCAATTCTCTCTTCCACTCCCATTCCCAAGACCATATTTCAGTTTCCCAATTTCCTTACCCCTTACAGTTTGATCACTCTCTTTAACTAATCTATGAAGTCTTGAAAAAATTTATGCAAGGTTAGTGTTTTTGTGCCACTTATCTTTCCATAACCTCACCTTTGATCCTTCTCCCATACATATTTGCATTCCACTTTTAAACCAATGTCCCTCTAACATATTTTTTTGATCTTGTCCACTAGCTTCAATTCTCCTCTGATCCCATATGTAGCTCTCAGTATGCCCTTCCACATTTCCTATTTCTCACTCAGAAGTCTCTCTCCCCATTTCCATAGTAAGGCCTTGTTGAAAGCTTCTAGATTTTTAATCACCAAGCCTCCTTTATATGTAGGTGAGCATATTTTGTGCCATGCTGTCCAACAAATTTTCTTTTTTCTCAGATGTGCCTTGCCAACAGAAAGAATGGATAATGCTATTTAGTTTTTAGATTATGGTCCTAGGGGCTTGGATATAGTTAAAATAGTATGATGGCAGAGTAGCTAGAACAGAGTTGATGAGCACTATCTTGTAGCTAAGGAGTAGCTTTAATTGGTGCTTTTGTGATACCAATGTCTAAGGAAGATGCTCCGGTCATAATCAAAAGAGATTCTTATCTTGCTTCAAGTTACCCTAAGAACTGCGAGTTAGTACAACCTGAAGAGTTGAAACGATTGTGACATCAAGTACCTCCATTGACAATTGCACAAAACATATGGGAATGTTGCTCACCACCAAGCAATGCGTATAAAACTAAAACAACGTATAAAGAATAAATTTATTGAGTTTCTAAAGGAATTCTATTGAACCAACAAGTTATGCAAAGGACTCAACTCTACCTTCATTGCACTAATTCCTAAGATTACTAGTCATGTTTTATTGGAGCACTTCAAGCCTATATCATTAATAGGTTGTCGGTACAAAGTGTTATCCAAACGTCTGGCCAACGGGATGAATTTAGTGATGAACATGTTAATATTTCAAAATCAAACAGCATACATACATGGAAGGCGGATTTTGGATGGTGTATTGGTGGCAAATGAAGCCATACACTCCATGAAAAAATCAAGGAAGCCAGCAGTGTTGTTCTAGGTGGACTTCGCGAAAGCCTTTGACAGTGTAACCTGAAATTTCTTGATGGAAATGATGAGAAAGCTCGGATTTTGATAAGTATGGAGAGACAGGATTTTTGAATGCATATCCATCTCTTATGCGTCTGTTTTAAGTAATGGAAGCAGCTCTGGTGAGTTCAAAATGTAGAAAGGATTGAGGCAAGGATATCCACTCTCTCCCCTTCTTTTCCTCATAGTTGTAGATGGCCTAAATCTGTTGATAAACAAAGCCGTAGAGATGAAGAAACTCAAAGCAATCAAGGAAAGGGAAGTCTTTTTTTTTTATCTCATTTTCAATATGCTGATGACACATTGTTGTTTACTGAAGAAAGTAGCGAGAATCTGTTCACAATAAAGGCCATCCTGCTCATATTTGAGCTACCTCTCCATCAACTTCAACAAGAGCAAAGTATATGGCATCAATATCAAAACAGATAAGGTGGATAAATTTGCAAGGATGCTGAATTGCAAGGCAGAAACTTTGTCGTGCATGTATTTGGGATTACCCATAGGGGACAATCCAAAGCGCTTCAAAATATAGAAAGCAGTTCTTGAGGTAATACAAAAATGTGTAGGTATCAATGGCAGGGTCTTCTACTCTGATAAAATCTGTTCTCTATGCCCTTCCGGTGTATCATCTCTCTCTCTTCAAGGCTCCGAAACAAGTGCTGAAATGTATTGATAAAATTCTCGAAAACGTTTTATGAAAGAATAGAGCAAACAACACCAGACAGATTCACTAGTTAAAATGGAAGGTGATCTGCAAAACAACTGCTGATGGGGGATTTGGAGTGAAGGAAACATGGCTCATGAGCAAGGCCCTGCTAGCAAAGTGACTTTGGAGGCTACGAATAGATCCTCAAAGACTTTAGAGCATAGTGATAAGATCCAAATCTTTCAAGAAAACCAACCACCTCAGCGATTGGAGCTTGATTACAGTACCATATCACATCTCAACCTACTGGCAGGACCTCAGCGATTGGAGCTTGATTACAGTACCATATCACACCTCAACCTACTGGCAGGACATCTGGAAACTCTCCACAGAACCATGGTTCGGCAACAAACTGAAGCTGCAGAGAGGAATAAGGGATCAAACCATGTTCTGGAGATATAATTGGGAAGGAGATGGATGCCTAGCTTTGTGCTATGACGGTTTGTACAAACTTAGCACACAACAGAATCACTCACTCAATGAAATGATTTCCTTAACAGGGAACACTTTCAGCTAGAACCTGATCTTCAAAAGGCCTTTTAGGACAACATGAGGTAACATCTTAAACAGGTTCTAACACAAACTACTTTGCTGCAAGGAGAACGAGATGCCAAGATATGGGTGGGAGATAAAACACGAAGATATACTGTGGCTTTAGAATACAAAATCTTGTAGATGGAAACTACACAATTACCGGTGACTGGCAGCAAGTCCTCACAAGCATGGTGCAAGATATCTCCCAAAAGGCTACAAATGTTCGCATGGTGACTACTACACGACCGACTTCCTACGGTGAATAACCTGCTCACACGAGGAATCAAGATAGATGGAGGGACACAACAATGTGTCATATGTGGTGTCATCAAGAAACAACACAACATATGTTCTTTCAGTGTCCAAACGCGAAGGAACTTTGGACATAGGTTTATGCTTGGTTTAGCCTATCCTATGATGGACAAGGAGATGCTACGAATCACCTAGAAAACCACTTGAATCACGTGACTACAAAAGAAGGTGCAGGGTTTTGGAAAGCAATATGGTAGGCGACATTTTGGTCGATATGAATTGAGCAAAACTCCATTCGTTTTGATGCGAAAACAAACGCAGCGCGGGGGATTGACTAAATTAAAGTTATGTGTGGTATTGGCTAACAACATACAAGCAAAACTTTGAAGGTACCTCCATAGGCGATTGACTGCAAGAACCAAAACACTACTGCAAATTAAGCTTCTAGAATACAAATCAAGACTGAAGATCAGGATACTACTATACATTTTGTAACCTCTGTTTCATTCCGGAACAATAGCAAAACAGGGGAGACGGTAGTACAGATGTAGGGTAAGGGCGCTAATGCCACTTTTGTATATATTTTCACACCTTATTTTAAATACAAGAATTTACCTATAAAAAAGTGCAGAATATATGAAGCTCAAGTCAGTGCAAAAGCTGCTTGGAAGAAGCTCCAAGCCAGCCAATGTAGAGCATTCACTTGGATATTACTACATGACCGCCTTTCCACGAAGGAAAATCTTATGAAAAGAAAAGCATTTCACATCATCAATACACATCTTTTTGTATAAAAAAAAAGAAAAAACATTATTTGCACATGTCATCCCTTTGTCCAATCGGGGCAGTTTGGTAGCATTACAAAACGGATAATACCGCAGGATTATAGGAGTTATACGCACACACATCGTGTTTGGTAGCACATTTTTTTCTCTGGGTCGCGGGATTGGAATCCTGCGACCTGTTACATTAGCAGTATTACTTTGGATTGTAAATCCGGTCGAATTTGTATGGATTGAGAAAAGGCCGCGTACTCATGCCATCCGTTCAATATAAATGCCCCGGTTTTGCCCCTATTTACGACAATTGCCATCATATAAATATACATTTCCCTACCGATTTTTACACTTTGGAACCCGTGCTGGCCATCCCCATGCAAAACCCTATCGCCCCCGTTCTTCCTAAGAGTCGTTCGCCATTCTCTGTTGCCGAACTACGGCAGTAGGTCGTTGCTCCGACATATTCGTGGAAGGTAACCCTTCCTACCCATTCTTGACCCCGTTTTCACACAGTCTTGCACCCTAATCCCGTGTTTCTCAGGCCGTGGCTTGTACAAACCGAACACTACACGCAATCGGCCCTCCACTCTAAAGGTACGTGCTGTCGGAGTATAAAATACACTGATTTTGGGTTTATTCTACCCTAGATTACGTATTTGTTCAAGTAGATCCATGTTTTAGAATTTTTGAAAAGTTGACGTATAACCTAGGTTTGTTTGATGTTACTGTTTCGTGCGATTAAACCATGCTCGTATGGCTTGTTTAACTGAGCCATTGCGTGTTTTTGCATAAACATAGATTTGTGGCATGTTTCGGATTTGTGCGATTAAACCATGTTGTAATGGGCTTGTAGGTGATCTGTTTTGACGTATAGAGCAGTTCGTGACTAAGTTTTATTCACGCACTCTTCGGTTTTTTTTGTGATTAAATCAGGGTGTGGTGGTAGGGTTTAGGATCATTAATTGTTTCAATTGTTTTCATAATGGTCGACTACTTTATGTACATTAGTGATCCGGTAACTCTTCGTTGCCCGTGACATGGCTCATGCTCAATTAATATTGAATATGGTGAGGGTAAATCTGTGTGTACTCGTTTGTACCTCATTGCGGCGCTTGCAACAAGAATCTGCAAAGTTAGAGCGCAAACGTGAGCGCGATGCAGCGCCTAAATACTTGATTTTGGATAAAATATCTGAACAACTGACATTACCGACAAGGCTTACAAATGGGAACAACAGGGATTGTTTCCATAACCTACGGATGCACAAGTTTGCCTTCACAGAACTTTGCAGAGTATTATGGGATGAAGGAGGGTTAGAAGATGACCATTACGTGTCCGTGAAAGAAAAAACAGTCATTTTCCTTCGAAAAGTAGCACACCACCAGAAAAATAGAAGTCTGCAAACAGATTTTCAGCGTAGTGGCCAGACAATAAGCTTGGTTTTCCATGAGTTACTTACGCGATCATACGACTGAAATATCGGTTCACCGCTACACCCACCCCTATCGACGAGGCTTGCAGCGATAGACGATGGAGCTTCTTCAAGTTTATAACTATCCCACATGTACGCTTAGCTGTAACGGTGCAGTGCTCTGCTTTTTATATAAAACGCATGTTGCATTCTGTTTTTTCAGGGGCTGCCTTGGAGCATTGGATGGCACATACATTCCAGTGCACACACCGACAGAGAATCAACCTCGTTATAGAACAAGGAAAGGCACCCTTGCAACAAATGTATTGGGGGTTTGTGACGAGGTTCGTGTACATGCTCGCAGGGTGGGAAGGATCTGCTGCGGATGCACGGGTCTTGCGTGACGCGTTGAGCTGCCCGACAGGACTCAGGGTTCCAAAGGGTACGCTCTACTACGCTAGCATTAATACTGCATGTTGTGTTTACCACGTCAAGCTCAACACTATTGTTGTGCAGGAACCTACTACCTATGCGATAATGGGTACATGAATTGGCTTCCTCACACCGTATCGATCAACTCAGTACCATCTGAAAGAGTGGGGACCGGGGAACAGACGACCACAGAACCTGCAGGAGCTATTTAATATGAAGCATGCATCGGTGAGGAACATTATTGAGCGGTCATTCGGTATTCCAAAAAAACAATTCGCAGTGCTAAGGATTCCAACGTTCTTCTCTCTGAAGATGCAAAACCGACTAATATTAGCGTGCTTCCTGCTGCAAAACTTCATCATGTAAACCACTCCGAATGACCCCTTGCTGACAGGGTGCCACAACACGGATGAGCCCACACAGACGAGGTTAGACGGTGCTGAAGAGTTCATCCAGATGTATCAAATGACTACCGAGTGGAATGTTGAGCATGACGGGATGGCTACGGACATGTGGCATCACTACACTCAAATTCGTGACACAGAATAACTGTGTTATAGCGTTTTAGGAACAACTTTACATGCATTGCATATGTACTGTACGCTTGGTTGGTTTGATAATTCTCGCTACGATTGATTGTTATATGCTCTGTATTTCGTACTTGTCCTGCTTAATTGGCTAATATACTGCAGGGCAGTTTGTTTAACTTCTTTACTATGTGTTATCTGGTGTATTTTTACTGTTATGTGTATTTCTTTTTTATTATTATTATCTTTTTTGCAGGATGCGTAGCATGGAACATAGCAGCCAGTCCTACTGATCGCAGCATGATGGGTTTGATGGACGCAGTGAACCTTGTAATCTGCAGCCCCATGGACAGGCGCCGAAGATACAGAAGAGTGTGTGTGCCTCCCAGCATAATCCGTACGGTAGGGGCCGCCAAATATCGTTGTGCAAGAAGCTCTACTTCACCCTTAAAGAAGAAAATGCCATGGTACAAGCATGCAAGGAATTAGCGCTAGAAGGGTTCAGGGCTGGTTCCGGGTGGAAAAGGGGATTCCACGCAAAGTGCGCGGAACGGATTCGTGAAATTGTGCTCGACAACTGTATTCAGGAGAGGAACACTGAAAACAAGCTCCATGTTTGGCATAACCAGTGGGCAATATTGAGTGACCTCATGTCCCACAACGGGATAGAAATAGACCCCGACATGCATACTCTTGTAGTTGATAATGAGGCCATGTGGTCAGAGCTGTTAAAGGTGCGTGCGGTTTACAATTCTAAAACGCATATTACTTTGATGCAGATATTCTAACGCTTGTGGTTTGACTTGCGCAGTAGACGCCGAAGTTGGCCTTGCTGAAGGGCAAGAACTTTCCATTTTACGACGACTGGTGTGAGCTGTTTGGCCGTTGTAGGGCTAGAGGAAACCTGTGTGAGGACTACTCGATGACCGCTTTTGAGACGGAGCGAACAACTGACTACTACATTTCCTATAGTGAGAATGATTTTAATTTGGGGGACTTCGAGCTCGTTGATGCTGATCTAGGCCCGGCCGTATAGGTGGAGTCCCCTGTAGTGGAGAAATGTTCGTCTTCAGTACCTGCGGCCATTCCCACTTGTACTGAGTCCGGCAGGAAAGAGAAGGGTTCTAAGGTGGCGAGCCAAAGCGCGGTTCTAGATACTCACATATCCACCGTGAGTACTCTAGTCGAGAAGTCCATGAGGATGTTCCACGGTACCATAATGCTGCATTGTGAGACGAATGAGTCGAGAGCAACGTTCATTCTTAAAGGGCTTGAAGAGTTCCCCGACATAGATTACAACCAGAAGCGGCACATTGTCAAGACCCTCCTAAACGACAGTTCAAAGTTCACCCTCTGGAAAGTGCAAGGACGTGCTGACTGGGAGCAGCAGTTGTGGAGCATTCTTGCAGAAAGGGTTGGCTGATAGTGTGGATCCAATGTAACGGTTGATGGCTTTCCATATATTTAGATGAACTCTATGCTCGCTACATGTTTAGGACGATATACATTTGTGATGTGGCATTGTCTTGGATGTTGTCAGTTTTTTTTAGTTGAACTCTGTATGCAATTGCAGGTTGTTACTTAGAACATATTTGTCCTTGTTCTATTTTATATGGACACGTGAGCTATTAAATGCAAACTTCGACATTATCTATTAGATACAAACAAAGACAAAAATCATCTGACAGCACAAAAGGCTCCGTAGGACACATATAAAGTGCATGTTCGGCATTATCTTGATGTCCAATCAATATCAGCAAATGTAGCAAAGTGGGTTTGTCGGAATCAAGCAACAAATGTTAAATGAAAGGCAATTTAGACAACAGGATCTGCAACCCACGTAAATGTGAACATGGGAATCAAATCTAAGAACAAAAGTGATGCAACACATTCATTCCTGCACAGAACAGTCTGAAAAACAACCATGTTCCAAGTCTGAAAAACAACTATACCCAACAACTTGTCCCAACAGTGCAACAAACGATGACTGTCCAAAAAGTCAACGAACTACCAGCATATATGGCTATCCCAGATTCAAAACAAAGGCAGATACAATATGCGCCTGCTTCCCACCAAAACATGGTGATATACGTCGATCATAAATCAGAGTCGGTCTCCCCCTTCGACGAGCGCATCCTCTCTGATTCAGTCTCCTCTGAGTTGTCGCTGTCCATCAATGTCGGGCTATCAGATGGCTCACTTGAGTATGGCTCTCTAAAGGATGTGGCATGTGAGCACCCTTCGCTAGCTGGCCAGTCCACCCAACGAACTATTTCACCAGAGCCGCCTTCGATCGCTGCCACTTCGGGTGTTCCCGCAACCGCAGAAGGAGGTGCCGTGAACTTAAACAAAAAAATGGCAGACAATTAGTGCAGTAAAACGAATTCACTACTACATGCGGGAGTCATGCGATCTTGTAAAAACACAAGTTACGTACCAGTGAGTCGAACCAATCAGTTCTGCGTCGGGTGGCCAGCGGCGGCAATGGCGGAAGATCCCACGGCTTCATTAACTCCGCTTCTGCATCATAGTATTCCTTGATTCTGCCTTTTCCTTGTGCAACCAGCGCCATGCACTTGTCAGCGAGAACTCTACGGTCTGGCTTCGGCGGCAATGGATCATCGGATTCCTAGTATGAATCACGTACATTTGATAACAAAACGAGCCTACACAACGCGACGACGACAAATACGTGCAACACAAGGGCAATCAAAGTCATAGAAATTAAAATCGGTTGCACCTAACAACTCTGAAAGACTCGTATCGACATGCAGGTGACTAAACCCCTAAAAACTAATTACTGCATCAAATGATAAAGGGATCAGGGTTACACTGAAATTAGCCCTGGGCAGCGGGCGTGGAATTTCAGCGCCCGCCCGCGTCCGCATCCGCCAATTCCACGTTCGCGC
>JAOWBN010234670.1:0-12391 GCA_028565015.1 Pinguicula moranensis
CTTACAGAAATTCTCTGGTTACGAAAATTAATGTCTGAGATTGGTTTTGAAACAAGAGGGCCATGTCTACTGAAGTGTGATAACAAGGCGGCAATTAGTAAATCTGAAAATCCAGTACAACACGATCGCACTAAACATGTTGAGGTCGATCGCCACTTCATCAAAGAAAAACTTGAGGCAGAAGTCATACGGATACCATTTGTTCGTTCAGACGACCAATTGGCAGATATCTTGATAAAAGCAGTTCCAAGCAAGTCCTTCTACAAAATATTACACAAATTGGGCATCGAAGATCCGACTGTCCAATTTGAGGGGGAATGTTGGACAGAAACAGCTAAGTCCCACATAGCCGAACATTCAAATGCTAGAAGTCCCACCAAGCCAAATCTGTCAAACTCAAAACAGTATGCAGCAGCCAAGAATAAATGTGTTCCCTTAAAACATGGATCTTGTTAGATTTGATGTTAGGAAAATGCTTGTATAAAATCTGCATTCGAATGAATGAAAAATATGGCAGAATGATTCAATTCAAACAATTTTCCAAAACTCCAAACTCAAATCCGTATTAGTTATATCATAATACCACAAGATGTTCTTGGCCAACTCTGATGAAGATCTGCCCAACTTTCTAAGGCTGGATATTCGTTTACGTCTTTACGATGTTTGCTCCCCTGTAAATGTTGCTGCCATTCATGCGCTCCTCTGAGTTCCTTATCTCCGCATGCCTGTAGATGGATGGCCAAGGGTTACAGTTTCTTCGGCGGAAGCAGTGTGATTCTGCTATATTCTTCTCTTGTATGTGCATGTGTTATGATGTGTATGTAGGAGTCCAGTGCTTCATGTTTGCTCAACCTGACAAATATGCTGAGTCCAGAGGTCCCTCTCAGCCAGTTTGATCTCTCTGCAGTCACTTCTACTCGTATGTGTTATCGCGGTTGTGCCAAGGAAAGATGTGATGATGTCAACGGCTGGTTCCACCACATTCAGAGACCATGTCTTGTGTCACGCAACTATAAGAAAAGTCAAAGATCAAATTGATTGTATCAGATGTAAGCCTTCAAGAAGAATGGACAGAATGCATACATGACAAGCAACTTGTGACATCAATGTAGTGTATGCACCAGTGGAACAGCAGTTGAAGTCGATTAAGCCTTCATCGTTGCAGAAAATCAGACAAAACCATTGAGCATATAACATCATATACCGGGACAGAGCAATTGAGCATATAACTTCAAAGGGTTTTCTTGCCTGGGAACGAACAAGTCTCCTGGTGTTTAGCTTAACCTTTCCAATGGCTTCTTTGAGCAAAAGTTGAAGATAGTTGTCAATAGGGGAGGTCAAGGTTTTTAGCATATTTGGAGAAGAATGTTGGCATTCAGAATTCCAATACCTAAGAAAATACTCAAATTCGTGAACCCGAATTGCCTGTCTTAGACCTCGTGTGTAATCAACCCTGGACTCGTATATTTGATGCACTTTTTCAAGTAAACCAGAAGAAACCATGAGGTCGACTCTTTGATTAACATATTGATCCAATGCTGGGAGAGATGCATCGAGGTTTATAAAACAACGACCATATCTTAAATTATCAGCTTTGCCCCAATTCTGCTCTGCCCTGCCATATTCCAATGAAAGCAAATTAATCGTGCATATACTTACATGTTCCATGGGAACCAAAAAAAATTCATTTAATAGAGCCGAATGTCAGTACTTTAATTTCTTCATGCTCTGAGAAATAACGGAGGACTTGAACTCATCTGGAGATGAGTGAACCAGGTTGAGAACAAACCTGCATGGTGTGTTCTCCTGGAATAGTTTACTCGGAAGTACACCCAAGCAAGAATACAAATTCAGATATTGCTTGATCTGCAATAGTTGTGACATAAGATCCAGTCAACAGTGAAAAACCTTAACCATACATAGTAGGACCTCTAACATTCCTCTCATCATTTGGATGAATTCTGTTAGCGGCAGCTGGATCAAGCTCTTTAAGACGATTATAGGTATAGTCATGATTTTGGCTCAAGGGATCGATTTCAAAACCTGATCTTTCATCATCTCCTGTAAAGAGGCCAGTGTTATGAGTACAGCTGGATACTAGGATAGTTACACCTCTGCAGAAATAGAACGCCTAAGCATGAGTAACTGCAAGATTTTGCTTAGACATTGCTTTGTTTACCAAGCGGGTCAAGTAAGATATCTACTTCTTGATGCGTCCAACAGTAACCGACTCACAAGAGCATGGCAAAATAGCCGAATGAACATAAAATTACTATCAATTATACAATCAAGAACGGAAGGGAAAAAAACCTAACTTACTATCATATTTTGTGCTTTACTCCAGGAGCTGTTCAATGGTAACAAAAGATTTTACAAGGAAAAGCAATAAATCTCATCAGTAGATTGTGCACATGAAATTAAGTATAGCTTTGAGTCTTTCTCTCTGCAAGCATAAAAAGCCAGGGTTTCATGTATATCTCAAACATGAAACGTGAAATGAATCATGAAAATGAACTGCACCATATCAATATACCAGTAGCAAAAGGAATTTATCTGACCAGAATGGTAGAATTTCAGAAATCTTTTGTAGTGAACTCGGCGCTTGGGTTAATTGTCCCCAAAAGATGATGTGGAACTCCTGTCACTAAAAGAAGAAAAACCGTTTCTACAACTTCAACACCAAACAAACACCTCAGAAACCCTTTTAGACAGACAAAACAAGGCTAGTTGAACACAAGGTTTTAATAGAATGAACCATCATAGTTAAAGGAGCGCAAAGGACGAAAGCAGTAACCTTTCAGCTCATCAACAGGAACTTTACTGGTTAGCACATCCAACCCTTGATAAACCTAAAACAAAGAGCATCCATTAATAACTAAAGTCTAAAACTACCGCGAATTAAAAACAACAACTATTACTGCTCCATTATTATATTTTATTTTCACTCTGGGATCCTCAGCAGGTCAGTCTTCAAAGAATAACCATATACAAACAAGCAGGTTAATCAAGACCATCAAAAAACTGGTACCTGCATGGAATCAGCATTGATGATTTCAACGGGGAAGTGGCTGGCAAGGTCTATAGCTAATTTTGATTTACCCAATCCAGTCGCACACCCATAATCACCACAATCTTGGGCTTATAATTCGGGTCTTTGATTAAATATGGGTCCCCATCGGCGTTCAGTTGCTCCTGAGTCATATTTTCAGTTTACATTCTTACACTTCGGCTCCACCGCTGATGATGTTAAAGTGCCAGCGAAATTAGGAATAGTGTAATATCATATTATGGAAGAAAATAAAGATGGGCCAAGTGTAAGCTTATTTGGGCTTTATAAGTAAAGATCCTTAGCCCAATTTCAAAGGTAATGGGCCCTACTTTCGTACTTTCAAGTTTCACCCCTTAGTCCCCACTCGCCCGTCGCCCCACTCCCTCCACCACGCCCCCCATGACCCCATCCCACAAAATAACAGAAAAGAAGGCAGTAGAAGGTCATAGAAAGTGATTATTAGATGACCTAAATTGCTCTCCTAAATCCACGATAACTGACCGGATAAACCGCGATCGAAACTGAGAATTAGTAGTCGCTTCCGAATCGCTATCGCTGACGGAGCATAAATTCTTAATCGATTCCGTATCTCAATCGCTAACGGAGCAGAATTCCTTAATCGATTCCGTATCGCAATCTCTAGCAGAGCAGAATTCCTTAATCGATTCCGTATCGCAATCTCTGACGGAGCAAAGATCCTTAATCGATTCGGAATAGCAATCGTTGACGCGGAAACCCTTGATCGATTCCGAATCTGCAATCGCTGAGAAGTAATCCTTAGTCGATTCCGATTCGCGCCTTAGAAATGGCTTCCACTTTCGGCAAGGTTGGAATTCACTGTTATATCTGAGAGCAAATGTTTGTGATAGTAAATTTGTACTTGTTTCGTGCGTTTGGAGGTTATCGTCTCAGGGTTTGAACTACTGGCACTTCGATTGGGACATATTTTGTTTTATCATTTAATATCGGGTTGTAGGTTTTTCTAAGTTAAGTTCGGCTTTCTGCTTCGAGTTGAATCTGATATTTGTTGAAAATCCTAGGCTGTGGATTGTTTTATTAGTTTTCTGCAACCATGGGGGAAAAGAGGTATGAGTTGGGTTCTGGTGAACCCTCGTTGTCTCCATGGACTCCTAGGACTGCTAAGGGTATTAGTGCGTCTCCTCTAAATCGTGGGCCACCTGTGGCATTTCGCGAGTCAATCGATCATAAACATTCCATATATCATGGCCGTGGGAGGGAAGATGATGATTCTCGCGAGGCTGAAAGATCTTGGATTATGGAGAAAAGATATGATTCTGATAGACAGATGAGTTTGTGTGGTCGAAGATTTGCTGAATATGAAAATGGAGATAGAATTAAGTATTTAGTTGCTGATAGGCGATCTAGAAGCCCAAGGAGAACTGTGCAAAGGATTGATTATGATAAGGATGTCAGAGTTACTGGTTATGGTGATGGAAACTATGCAAGCAGGGTCAATGATACACATTCCGGTAGAATATATTACGAGCATTCATCTCACGCTAGGTCGAATTCAAAAAAGTTGCTGTCAGGCCATCTCTTAGATGAACCAATAAGATCGGATCAATTCAGCATGAAGGATTATGAAGACATGTCTGACAATGATAAGGCCAGGCATTTGGTTGATAGGCTATCCCGGAGCCCGCGAAGAACTGAGGAAAGAAGCAATCTTGGTAGGGATGTCTGCATTGTGAGTGGAAAGTCTTCTGGTTATGATGATGGCAAATATGTAAGCTCTGCCAGTGATAGACATTCAGGTCAAATATATTATGAGCATTCATGTCATGCTGGGTCCAATGCAAAGAAGCTACCAGGTCATCCCTCTGATGGACCAAGAAAATCTGACCATTTCAGCATGAAGGATGATGGCCATATGCCTGACTGCTACAGGGTTTGTAATTCTAATATCAGCAGAGGTGTTGATGGGAGGAGTGATTACATACCCAATTGTTACTTGGATTCAGACCAGGCAAGATTGCGTTCTGTATCAGAATATCCTGATAGAGGCAAACAATACTCCCCGGATTATGATAGGGGAAGGAGGATCTGTTCTTATTCAGACACATTGGTTCCTGGTAGTGTTCCTGATCTACCCAGAAGTGACATAAGTGGTGGTGGTAGCAGTAGCCACATGTCATCCCTAGAATCACAACATTTAAATTCTGCTGTTGATAATCAAGATCACTTGTGTTTTCAGGATGAGCTTCTTTTGGACAAAAGAGATAGAGTATCTTTTGATCGAGAAAATGCTTATTTTGAAATGAAAAATGGTAGACCCGAATTAGAGAGTTTGCGGCTCGGCGCCGGGAAAATTGCAGGAAGAGTAAGATACAACATGGAGAAGGAAGATATACCTCTTCCTTCCAGAGGTTATTCAATTAGAGATTATGATGGTTTGATATCATCCTCTCCATTGAATCCTTATGCGTCAAGGTTACCAGGCCTTCAGAGGGAGGGATTTACTAGTCATTCTGCTGCTCATGGTCATCGTGCACCGTCACATGTGGTTCAACGAAGGTTTGGACTTGCCAAGAAAGGGAACTTTTTCATCAGTGAACCCGGAGATCAATCTGGTGATACCGGGATGAGCTCGAGGTTATATGTTCAGCAGCCTGAAGGAAAACAGGCTGATAACATGTACGCAGAGTTTGAGAGAAGTCAAATAGACAGGACAATTACATGGACTAACAATACTGAAGAAGCATATGAAGATTTTCCAATGCATAAGAATGATGTTTTTGATTCTACAATTCAAGAATCACCTCATAAAAAGCATACAAGGAATGATAGAGTTCGCGATCATGTCCCCCATATGCGCTCATCAACTGATAATTTCGACACTCAAATATCTCTTCATGCCAGAAAACGAGGTGTGGATTTGTTTAGTAATGCACCTTCTAGTGTTGACTATGGTGCTGGAGATTATTCTGATGGAATCATTATACAAGGAGAGGGCGAAACTGAAATGGATTGTGATAATTGGTTTCCTGTTGAAAGATCGGGTTTATCAACATCCATAGGTAATGATCATGCATATACTATATTTTATGATGGCGACTCTAGCTTAATTGAACCCTCAAAGAGGAGATTGAGACACATGCATAGTAGAGATGAGATATCGTATGAGGGTGCTACTGGGATTAGGATTTTTACGGATGAGAATGGTGCTCGTAAGATATACAACCGAGAAGAATTGACATCCTCTTCAAAATTCAATCCAGGTCATTTTCCCCAATCACCCCGTAAATCTGATTCTAGGGACATAAAGAAGCGACTGGGACCACGAATTCTTCCAAGTCTTCCTGTCCCTAAGCATCTAGTGAAGAAATATAAACTTTCCAGAAAGATGTTGGGATCTGTTTCACCGAAGAATGGTGCTACTTTGTCGTGGCTGAAATCTCCAACTCCTAACAGAATTGCAAGTGTTGATGAAAATTTAGGTGGAAAGGTTCATGACTCTGACGAAGATAACATAGTGGTCAATCTTCCTCTTATAAATCCTGAACCACCTGAAAAGTCAGAGGACTTCAGGAAGCTTTTGCAAAAAGAATTTTTCAGGTTTCTCAAACAAATTAATGAGACGGCGTCTAGAAGAAAGAAGTATGTGGAGCCAGGAAAAGCTGGTAGCTTAAAGTGCCTTGTGTGCAGCAGGTCTGTTCTCTTGGATTCTTTTCATTAAAGGAGCTCTACATCTTCCCACCCTTCGATAAGCATAGTTATTCTTTTTTTTTAAATCTACTCTGCACTGCACATTGTTTTATTGATCTCATGTCACTACTTACATGAGGTCTATCTGCCAAGCCTCTGTTATGCGGTCCAAGCCTCATTTTCTCAATCATTGATATTCCATTTTGCAATTCCTTGGGAACACCATTCGAAGTAAAATTTGAATATCATTGTCTATTGTTGGTTGACTGGTTAGTCATCCGGGTTTCTGATGATCATTTCTTTCTAACTGCTTTGGATATTAGTTTGTCTGCTCACGTAACAATTTCTTAAGAACTTGCCAACTTCAAGTGTTATCTCCCGCATTTCGAAAACTTTGGAACTACTTCAAAGTTAATCTGCTGGTTTGACCAAGAGTTTGGTTAAGATGAAGAAATTAACTGATGATGTGAAAGTCGATCTATACAGATTGTTCTTTCAGAATAGATGTTGTAATGTAGCTTTTGGCTGTCAAATATTGCTGCATCATTGCTTTCAGTGTAGCAATATGCAACTGTGGCTAATGCTACAATGCTCAAGGTAAATGTAACAAGCACTATGCAGCTGTAGGATTGGGCTTGCCTTGAGGTCTTGTGTTCCCTGAGGCTATCCTTCATGCCATAGTAGATACATTCCGGATATGGAATAGAGTAGGCACGGAGAAAGATGTATTATGATACTTTGGTGGTAATATCTGAAAATTATTTTTGACTGCCCTGCGTGAGTAAACTTGAGATTGTGGAGACATTATAAACCATTTACTCAGTGAGCACTTTACTGTGGGAAGACTTGGTGAATTGTTTTTTGGGGTACTTTTTATCAGTGCAGAATCGATTAGAAGCTGCAGAATCGCGCAGAAACGATGAGAGGTGGCAGGAGAAGCGCTGAGAAGTGGGCTGGAAAGTGGGCTGGGTAGTTTATAATACTTTATTAAACTAATATATTACTTTACGGAATTCACAATTTTTTATTAAAAATTTATATTAGTTTATAGAATTTTTAAAAAATTAGTTTATAGAATTAGATTATAGAATTAAAGAATTCACATATTTTTAAAAAAAAATTATATTAGTTTATAGAATTAGTTTATATTAGTTTAATTCTGGTTTTAGAAAATTAAGTATATATTAATTTTGACTGGATGATCCCAAAAAAAAGTAAGTATATATTGATTTTGAATTAACAATTTAATTTTAATTTTTAAATATTAAATGTTGCGCCTCGGATTTTGGCCTGATCGTCCCGGTGCGCCCCGCGCCCCTGACAACACTGTTTTTTATCAATGGAGGCATTGTTTATATTCATGAGAATAGCTTTTCTAAGCACTACTATCCAGTTTCCATGTTGATGTGTCTTGCCTGTTCTTCTGCATTGCTTTATTGTTTCGTGGCTGTTTTTTGTATTTCACATGTCAATTACTGTGCAATCGAGAACTTTACTTGTTGTATTCTTGTTTACGAATGTATACTATATGCTAGAAGTTGAATAAAGTTCTTGAGCCATAAATGCAGCTAATATCCCTTTCTGATAACTGTCCTAGCTTTAGATTTCGTCTCATTGGCAAGTAATATGATCTGGCATGCTTATCAGATTTCTCATGTATCGTAACTTCGTTGGTTGAGTGTCGTTTCAGCAACTCCGAGATATTCGTAGATACAGAGAGCCTGGCATTGCATGCATTCACATCCAAAACAGTTGGATATAGATCCCAACATTTGGGCTTGCACAAAGCACTTTGTGTACTGATGGGATGGAAAACTGCCGATGACCTTGGCAGTGGATGGCACTGTGAGTTACTTCCTAAGGCTGAGGTTTCAGCTCTGAGAGAAGACCTTATTATCTGGCCGCCGGTAGTGATTGTTCATAGTGGTACTGTGGGTAACAAGAATTCTGATGAAAGGGCCATCATATCCACCGAAAAACTAGAAAAGAAGCTCAAAGGTAGCCCAGATTCTTATTTTTTCCATTTCTTTCTAGGGATATTTCTATTTAAATCTGTGCATAATGCAATCATGCTGTAGTGCTGGAACATGAAAAACATTCAGTGACGTAATAGCTTGCTAACAGTTGTCTGTTCTTATATTTGGTTTCGAAGCTTTTTGCAAACGGGATATCTTGTCTTTGGAAGTAAAGCCTTTAAAGACTTTTTTTTTTATCGGTTAAGGCCTTTAATTCTTTTCTCGTACTTTTTGGCTCCCGAGCTATTTGATCCTCTAGATAGTTGATTTTTCTGCCTTTTTCCCTTCATTTCTTTTTTGTCGTCTAGATATGGGCTTCAGATGTATCCTTAAGGTGTGGAGTGGGAAACCTGCAAATCAAGGTGTAATGCTGGTGAAGTTCAAGGGTACACTTTCTGGATTGGAGGAGGCAGAGAGGCTCCACCAGAGCTATGTTGAAGCTAACAAAGGACGGCGTGGATTGAAGCGTTTGAAGTCAAGAAACTTAGCTCCCACCGGAGAGGCACAAGAACCTTCACCACCAAGTGATGAGAACGACTTGTATGGTTACCTTGGACTGTTTGGCGATTTGGTTAAACTCGACTTCAGCTCCAAAAATCAGTGTGTGTTGAAGAGCAAGAAGGAGATGCTCCGCATTGCTGATGCATCTTTGGTTACTGGCTCTTAAAGCAAACTAATTCCCACAAGTCCAGATACTTTTTGTCTGCCTGCCTCGCTTTTTTTTGCTGGGGACACATGATTCTGATGAACTCGAGGCATTTTTTGGTCTGGACTTAACTGAACTAACTAGAGAACGTGAATGTTCTTGTTGACAGGCTCGTTTTGATGCTAATGTTGCGAGCTCCATGAATGTGTAGAGCTTTTGGAGATCGGTCCTTTTGATCTAGTTTGCTTTTTTACTTACAAGCAAGCATCAACAGAAATAGCAAAATCAAGCACTTAAAAATGTTTTATGGTTTAGACAATTTTGCAAACACTAAATCTTAAGTAATTCATATTTTCATCAGTTTTTTTTAGTACGTTGGGTTAGGGGTTTGCATATGGAAATCGGAATTCGGAAATTTCGATTTCTGAAATTTTCCGAATTCGGATCGGAATGTGATTTCAGTTCTAAATTATATTTCGGATCGGAATGAAAATACGGGTGGATTTTTGAATTTCTGAAATTTTTGTTAGAAAAATTCGAATTTCCGAAAAAATTTCGAATTTTCGAAACATTTTTTTTATATAGTTATTTGAAATATTTTTGAATTTTAATTTTTTTTTAAAATTTTCCATTCTGAACTTTTTATAAACAGAGTGACTTAACCAGTGGGCCATCTTTAAAGCCCGTTAAACTTTCAAGCCCGGCACACTCTGGAAGTCTGGAGAACATTCCAGCTCCAGCTTTCTTCTTCGCCATTGTTCCAAATGAATGTCACCCTCTGTTGTACTCGTTATCATGTATGCATTCCTTTCATCGCGCTTGCGCTTCAGGTGAATTTCTCTTCAATTTTTGAAGACTCTGTACCACTCGTTCTCGGTTCCTCAATAGTGGGTTCTTTGCTGGCTTGTCTGTTCAGTGTTACTTTCTTCGTTGATTGCTTATGTTATGATGAGCTCGTTTGCTTTCTGTGTTTCTGCTGTTAGAAGATTCTGAACTTTCATGTCGTTCATCGTCGTAAGAGATCCTCTATCTCAGATTGATTTTCTGTGAAGGGGTCAAATTACAACTTGGAAAATGAATACATTTAGAACAAATAAAAGAGCTCTGCTTTTATAACTAAACTGATTTCCAGAGACAGGGGTTTCAACTTTCGTTTCTGTTATACTAATGTGCTGTAATTCTTTAGTTTTTCAAACTTCTTGGTTGGTGGTAGATTTAAATCACATAGTTTGTTTGATGGTAGGTTAGCTGTTTGCGATCATGTCTGAGCCACCATTTAGGCCGAGAGAGAAGCTTATTGAGAAACAAAAGTATTACCAAAACATTCATAAGCCCACATACTTGAAAGGACCATATGATAAGATCACTTCAGTTGCCATACCTCTGGCTTTTGCTGCTGCTGCTGTATTCATGATAGTGAGCACTTGTTCTTCCTTATCTTCTTCCCTATCCTCTGTTTTCCATCATCCTCGTTTGCGGACAAGTTTGAAGTTTGCTGTTGCTTTTCCTCACATTTTCTGTTGCAGGGAAGAGGGATTTATAACATGTCTCATGGAGTGGGGAAGAAGGAATGAGGAATGATCTTCAAGGCTTATTGGTAATGTTGGACTTTGTCGAAGATGTCTGATGATAAGAACTATTATAATATATAGGATTGGTCGATGTTGAAAATTGAATATGGATGAGTTAGACATTTGTATAACGACTAGGCTTGGATTTTCATCGTTATGAAGCCACACCACACATGAAAAAAATGTATATGTTATAAAATAGTCGAAGCTAGGGTATATCACCCACGGTCCTCCACCCACTTTTTGTTTTTTTGGTGCAGTTTTTTTAAATATTTTTAATCTAAAACGATTACCTTGGTGGATGTTTGTCTCGCCCCTAAAAATAATTCATAATAGGTATTAACAAGTTTGATGTTGCCATTGGATGATTGAATTTTTGTAGGGAGGAGAACTACTAAGGTATGTTAAGTCCAAATTCTTCTCTGTCATATCTACCTTCAAAATCAACTTAAATATAGATTTTGATCTGATTTTAATCTTCAATCTTGGTATTCATCTTTTAGACATTTTCTTTCGAAGATACGTTTAAAATTAGAAACGAGTCAGTTTGAGGAGTTAATAATCATTTACCTATTTTACTTTCAAAATAGTTAATTCATACCATTGCTGCTTTAGAAAATGGGTAAAGTTACTACTTTGAATGCACACCAGTAATTTTGTCAAACTATAAAGTGGTAAAATGCACGTCACATAAGAGATGAGAATAATTTGGAAGGAAGGGTGGGGAACAGCGAGTCGAATTCGCTATTTCCAAATTAGACCGGGTAACTAAACTAGAAGGGTGAAATGATTGATTATAAACTCGAGTTTTAGTAAAGAATACGATATTCATTTTTTTCTAAATAAAAAGAAATACTTGAAGGGAGTTTTATTTAAATAAGTGGACCACATTATTATTGTTAAATAAAAAGAAATTCCATCCCAATTTGCAAAAACTCTTCTCAAAGGAAAGACTAAAGAGGAACGAGCTATGAAAATCCCCTATTTATTTCCAATTCAAATTACGTTTATTTATTATTTAATGAGCTTCGGTTCATTCCGATCCGATTTCCATTTGATCTACACCAACACATCAACTTTAATCACTTCACATTAATTGTGTACCGATCCAATAATTCCTACCTATCTAAACTCTCAAACGTAAATAAAACTATAAAATAATAATTTTCACACAGTAGGCGCAATGACATCGGCCCTATAAATATTCCCTTTCCCAAACTCCAACACTTCATTTATCAACATTTTAAAACTAATTCCCAATCTCCTCCGGGACCGGCGCCCCGTCGCTAAATCTCCGATATGGGACCGTCGCCTGACGACATCTCCGACGACCTCAAGAGCATGAGCTTCAACTCCTCCACCACCACCACCGTCACCGACGTCCACGGCTCCACCAGCTCAGGCTCCGATTGGAACTCCTCCTCCGCCCGATTTCCGCCGTCCA
>JAOWBN010234681.1:0-12390 GCA_028565015.1 Pinguicula moranensis
ACCTTCTTAAATGCGCCCTGGCTCATTTTTCGTCCAGCGATTCTAGCTCCACGCCTCTTGGTGCTCATTGGCAATGGATACATTGATATAATTGTGGTGCAACAAGCAGACTGCCAACCCCCACATCCCCACCTGTAGCACTGTTGGAGAGAACCGGTGCACGAGCAAACAGGAATTGGTATACCTGTGATGTCCATATCGATTCCATTTATACTAACTTCAACATTCTTCTTGGTCATTTTCGCTCGTTGAACGGGGGGATTGCCATTTCCCTTTGGCTCGGGACCTTTTCTTGGCTTCTTAGCCTTTGGAGTTTTGGGGCCAGCAGCAGGCCCTCTCTTTTTGTTAGATCCACTTTCTTTCTTAGCAATCGGCTCTTCCTTGGTAGGTCTAGTTTCTTTAACAGTCTCAGGTTGGAGAACCATCTGCATTGAATGGTGGGTGCCGGAGGGCTCAGCAAGAATGGAGCCATAAGGATTCCCGGGTAACATGTGCAAGAACTTCTCCCTATGATTTATCCAGCTGTCTCTCACATAATCAATGTGAGTAAGTGGTGGCTCAGTAACGACACAATCATGGGGATGGTAGGCCCCATTGGTTGAAACCATTCCCGTATTATCCCGTCCAGACAGGAAAGGCTTTGTGTCGCGCTCTGCCACAGAGGACATGAGCTGAAGACCAAGATGTCCTTTAAGGGGAGGTTCATAATAACCCCAGTTCCTCAGGCTGTCGTCGTCCATATAATCTACAGAAGCTGAAGGATGCCAAGTCGATTATTACCATAGCGATTTCCATGACAAAAACATTACGGGCACTGTGTTTTTCATCAATAAATACAAACCCCAGTAGGAGAATTGCAAAGATGAGCAAGTAGAGATCACAATCATTTATTGATCAAAGCATTTTACATTCAGTATGAGTAGTTCACTTTTTCAGAATTATGACAGCCAAACCGGCAAGAAATCTGGTCCAGGCATGCCCTAAACATCCAGGATAGCAATGATGCCATGACGAGATATGCAAAAATATCAAAGTAGCCAATAAGCTCAACATCACATAGGCAATATCTGAGGATCAAATCAACACTCATTTCAATCCTAGATTTTAAACTTGATCTACATAAACAAGCAAATTCTAAGGATGCATTTCAGTATATATGAAACTCACAATTACAACAAATGGCAAATGTGCCATCTGCAAGAGAAGAAAAAAGAATGAGCTTTTGCTCCTCTCATTACATCCGCAACGCTAAACAAAAGAACAATGCAAGAAATCCAAGATGAAATATGCAGCAATAACATAAATTTTCAAGAAAAACATAATTCTAGGAGACTTATAAAAAAAGATTCGATCTTTGGAATTCGGAAACAGATCTGTAACATAAATCAACATAATTCCTAGATCTGCAATCCAAACTAACACGAAACAGAAACAATAGCTAAATCAACATTTCCAGCCAAATATACGCGTACTAAGATATCCCAATTACGAAAGAAAAGAAAGGAAACCCAGCCAATAGATTTTCCACAAAGAGAGAGAAAAGAGATGAAAGAGAGCGAACTTACTTGTGTGTAAACTGCTCTTTTAGTTTTTTTTCCTTCCCGGAGAGAGGAGAGAGGAGAGAGAATTCAGAGCGACGAAGGTGGAGAGAGAAGACTGAAAACCAGAGAGAGAGAGAGAGTCCATCAAAATCAAATTGCATCGAAAGAGATTTCCACATTTGAGTAAAAAAAACAAGGAACAAAATCGTGAAGAAAATAGATAAATTGCTAGTAGGGACTTCAGAACTTCAATTAGAATTAGGCTTTCCCCTTTCATTCATTCCTGAAATAAAGTATTGTGTGCTTTGGCATGTTCTGTCTCTGGACCAAGGACGGATTTGGGGGTGGGCGCCCCCCTTAAAAAAGAATCTTATTTTCTATTGTGTTTTCAAAATATTCGTTATTTCCTAAACATAATTTTTTTTTTTTTTCGTCCCCGCTTAAATAATTAAATCAAACTTTCGCGGATCCGTCCCTGTCCGGCTTCCTTGACTAATTTTCGTCGCCCCTGAAAAACGTTTTGCCCCCTTCACCATGTGTCTAGATCCTGCATATGTGTGTTTTGTGTATCTCTACTCTATATGAAGATAATCAAACGTTGATCAAAGGCATGACTCTATTAATTAACTTGGAAAACACTCATGCATGGTGTCAGAGGGTGATAAATTTCGGAGGAGATCATGCAAATAGTGGCTTTCGTTTACTATGTTTATTCTATATTCAGTGGCAACATACGTGTGAACAAGCAATGCAAGTATATATATTATTGCCACAAAACAAACCAAAGATCTTTGCAAACTTAACTCTCTTTTCCCATGCAGTTTGCTCACACATTATGCTGCAGATAATTTCTCTGGAGAAGAACAAGAAATGTCTCAATTAGATTTGGGTGGGTGCAGGAAGAGGAAAAGGGGTGAAAGGGTGTTCAAATTCAAACATTTTGGCGAGAAAGGGTACCCTGTGGATTTCAATGGCTCATTTCAACAAAATCTGAGAGCCCTTTTGGAGTTTGGTTATAAGGAGTGTGGCGATTCCTGCTGGTCGTTTCAGCTGGAAGTTCGCCGGCAGCCATTTCTGCATTTGCTTCTTGTTGTGGCGGAGGAGCTGGTGGACGTTTCGGTAGATCCTCGCTGCAAGCATTGTCAGTACATAGGTCAGAATGCGGTGTACCAATCATTTGTGTGTGTTTGGTTGTTTTTTACCAGGTTGATTGTCTGTTTCGATGTTGAAATGTAGCTCAGGCTGGGGGCACCACTTGATATGCAACAAGAAGTACCATTTCTTGCTGCTATTGAAGTCCGTATCAGAGGAATGTTGCATGTCTAATGTGATAGAATTGCAAGAGGGGGATCACAGTCTCCATGGGGTGTTCCATTCTAATGGCTTTGGACATTTGCTCTGCATCAATGGCTTGGAAGCTGGCTCGGCCTTGCCGGGATACCAGATCATAGAGTTCTGGGATCGGCTCTGCTCGGGTCTAGGAGCAAGGTACTACTCGAACCCATGACCAAGTAAATACGCACACTTGTAGCATAGTAATGATACTTCATCTTGTAGGAAAGTGAGTTTGAAAGATGCCTCCATGAAGAAAGGTATGGATTTAAGTCTACTTCATTCTGTGGCCTATGGAAAACCATGGTTTGGTAGTTGGGGCTACGCGTTTGGGCGAGGAAGTTTTGGAGTTGATCAAGAATCATACCAAAATGCAGTAAAAGCCATCCAAAGCATTCCTCTGAACCTACTTGCACATCATCTTGGACTCGCGAGCTGTCAGAACGAGATGATCCAAATCATATTGTCCAAGTTTCAGCTCTTGTCTGGCCATTCCTTGTCCACATTAGGCCAACTCTTCTATTTCATGCTGGAACTGAAGTCTAGGATCCCAAAAGAGGTCAAAGTAGATTCACACTTAACAGGGATCATGTCTGATGCATCCTGCAGATGGTCTCCAAAACGCGTCGAAATGGCGATTCATGCTGTGGTGGAGGCCTTGAAACAAGCTGAAGCTCGTTGGGTTTCTAGGCAACATGTAAGGGATGTTGCAAGGACATACATTGGAGACACTGGACTGCTGGATTTCGTGCTCAAGTCATTGGGAAACCACTTGGTGGGGATAGTCTTTCGTTTAGCCGTTTTTGTTTCAATACTCGAACTCATGAACACGAAAATCCCTTGCAGGTTGGGAAGTACTTTGTTCGTCGATGCCTGAATCCGGTCACCAAAGTGCTGGAGTATTGCTTGGAAGATGTCTCCCGGACATTCCCCAAGCAAGAAGCTTTTGCAACTGCTGAACCAAAACTTAAGCCTCATCCGTTACAGATTTCTTGTGCTCAACTCATGAAGGACATTCAGTATATCTATAAAAGCATTCTTGAAGACAGCAACAGCGACAACAACAATGAAGTTTTAGTAACCATTCCTGTGGCTTCCAGGATCCTTCTTGATTCTAAACATCTCGTGAAAGATTATGGCGAAGACACACCTGCGAACTATGGGATCAGCAGATGGAAGATATATTGCTCAGTTGCCTTGGCAAATGATGAGGCTGCTACACCTTACCATTGCTTTATCCTAAGAAACTATGCTGTTTTTGATGATCTCAAGCATGAAGCTGAGAAGATGTTCAGAGAAACCTACTTGGGGCTGAGGAGCTTCGTCGCGAATTCGATCCGAAACATTGCTCCAGATGGACCGGATCTGGTGTTCAAGACAGTCAAACCAGGAAGCAAGATTGTGTTTGAGTGGAATCAAGGAGGAACAAGTGGCGGAGTACGTGAAGAAGGCTTAGAATCAGTGGATTGCATCTGTGGGACTAAAGCTGATGATGGTGAGAGAATGGTTTCGTGTGATATTTGTCAAGTTCAACAGCACACTCGGTGTGTAAACATCCCAGATATCCATGAAACCCCAAACATTTTTCTGTGCAGTGGTTGTGAACAGGATATATTGAGCTTCCCTAGTGTGCTGCCATAGACAGGACTAGATTATAATCTTACAACTACCTACTTATGTAATCTGCTTTAATATTTGTAAAAGAAACCAGGATAGTTACTGGTGTTAAAAAAGATTTTCTAATGAGACCACCCTGTTGCAATAGACACAAGTCATCTGAATCAGTTTGATATTGATTATGGCTTAGGTACCTTGGGGAGCTTGTGTATCTAAAATATAAGTAGAAACCACGTGATTTTGAATGGGGATACTTAGAGGTGACTTGAATGTAAGTGATTATTTTCATCATTCAGATAGAAGCTCATGTCATAACATTTTTTGGTAAGTGATTTGCCAGAACTTTTATGAAAAGTTTCATTCTCCGTTCGCAACGTGTGAATTTCAATTGCTTTTATATAGGAATTGGGTTTCCTAGATATTTTTTGGATAGGGAAACGCAAACCAATTATATATTTGTCCGATAGCAACATATTCAACTAGAGATCACTCAATTATTAATGACTGGCTTCATGTATTGTGTAACACTCAGGATTTGAATTACAATTTTGCAGAAGGAATTTAGAAGAAGAAGACATGACGGAACAGATTTGGGGAAGAAGACTTATTTCATATCATTTCATATCCATACAAAACAGATTAAGACCCCCTTTTATAAGTGTCAGACTAATGAATATTAGTCTTCCACAACTCTGCTGACGTGGTTAGTTATAACTTTCCCACGATTTCATTAAGAAAGAACACGACTCCACTACGACACAGCATGCGGCGGTTGAAACCACCATGACTCTATAAGTGAAATAACGACCAATAACAACTAATATTACGACTTCGATGCTAACTGAAATAACAGAACTTGAACACGTTTTCCCTCTTCCTTTCAAGGCGTTGGTTTCTCAGTGAGGCTACTGGAACCAGTTTGGAAATCTTTCCTCTTTCTTGTACTTCTCTGGCCCTGTTTTCCCCATGCTGTAGGTTGAGATGCTACAATACCCTCTTCATTTTGAAATCCTTGTCCCCAAGGATATATATCCGGACAATGGTGTTTAATGAAATCATAATCCTCCCATGTGGCTTGGTCAGGAGTAGAACCTGCCCAGTGAATAAGTAGCTGAAGGGGAGTACCTTGTGTTTTTGGAGAAGGACGAGATTTTAGGATAGCTACAGGGGAGATGTGGTAACTTCCATCTGGCTTCGAGGGAGGTGGAACAGACGAAATTTTTTCCCTGAGCTTGAGTTTTTCTTTCAATAATGAGACATGAAAGACCGGGTGGATCTTGGAGTCAGGTGGCAAGTGTAGACGATATGCCACAGAGCCTATACGTTCCAGGATGGTGTATGGTCCATAGAATCGTGGAGATAATTTCATGTGTCTTCTGAATTTGACACTATTCTGTCTATACGGATGAAGTTTAAGAAAAACATGATCATCAATCTGAAATTGCCGTTCAACTCTGTTTTTATCCGCATTCAGTTTCATCCGTTGTTGAGCCAATGACAAATTTTGTGTGAGTAACTCATTAAATTCATCTCGGTTGGTGAAGAACTCACTGATTGTTGTCCCTGGACGGACTGGTAGAATGGGAATAGACAGATGCCGTGCCTCATGTCCATATAGGGCTTTAAAAGGACTCATCCGTATGCTTGAGTGGTGGGATGAATTGTACCAAAATTCTGCTTGAGGTAACCAATGAAACCATGAGTGTGGTTTGCTTGAGAACATACACCGAAGGTAAGTTTCCAAGCAACGATTCACCCGCTCCGTCTGACCGTTTGTTTGAGGGTGATAAGCGGAGCTAGCTGCCAACTGAACTCCAGCCAACGTCATCAGTTCACGCCAGAAAGTACTAGTAAAAATCGTGTCTCTATCTGATACAATCTGATGTGTCATACCATGCAATTTATAAATCTGATCAAGGAAGATCTGAGCTATACTTTCAGCCGAGTAGGGGTGGGCTATACCACTGAAATGTGCATACTTAGTAAAACGATCCACAATGACAAGTACCACGGTTTTACCTCTAGATTTTGGAAGGTGATCTATGAAATCCATCCTGATGCTTGACCAAGGAGAATGTGGAATAGCAAGTGGCTGAAGTAGACCAGCTTTAGCAGAGACATCCGGTTTGCACTACACACAGACAGGGCAACTACCAATCCAATTTTCTATATCAGTTTTCATGCCAGGCCAAGTGAAATATAATCTTACCCGGTGGAGTACTTGTATTCCGGAATGACCACCTACAGGAGAGTCATGTAAGGCTGTGATGATCCTGTTTTTCAAATCTGCATCTGGACCAATACAGAGTCTGTCCTTACGCCTCAGAAGACCTTGCACCAGCTAGTAGTTCGGGTAAGAATGAGGTTGAACTGCCTTGCTTTGAAGAATGTTGTGCAGTTTAGGATCAGACGAGTAGCTGCGAGTTACCTCAGTTATCCAATCAGCATTGAAAGCAAAAATACCACGGCAATGAGCAGCCATTTCCGGACCAAATCTGGATAAAGCATCAGCAGCTTTATTGTCCACCCTTTTTTATAATGGACAGTATAGTCCATCCCCAAGAGCTTGGCAGTCATTTTGTGTTGGAGCATGGTATTGAGGCGCTTCTCCAGAAGGTGTTTAATAGCTTGTTGGTCTGTACGGATGAAAAAAGGGCGGCCTTGGATGTAATGGTACCACTTCTTGACAGCCAAGACAATGGCTAACAATTCTTTTTCGTAGGTGGAGAGGTTGATTTGCTTCTGCCCCCATTCATGGCTATAATAAGCAATAGGACATCCTTGTTGAGTAATAACTGCACCTACACCCTTGTCACTTGCATTTGTTTCCAAGGTAAAAGATTTCTGAAAATCTGGTAGTGCGAGGACTGGGGCAGAGCTCATAGCAGATTTTAAGTAGGACCAAGTTGCTTCAGCTTCATCGTTCAACCTAAAGGAGTCTTTTTTGAGCAGCTGAGTTAAAGGTTTACTGATGGATCCGAAGTCTTTAATAAATTTGCGATAGTACCCAGTTAATCCAAGGAAACCTCTTAAGGATTTCAAGTTGGGAGGCCGAGGCCAGTTCACCATAGCAGATACTTTGTTAGGATCCGTAGCAACACCCAGGGGAGTGATGATATGCCCTAAGTAAGCAATGGAGTGCTGCCCAAAAGAGCATTTGGAAGCCTTGGCATATAAGTTGTGATGCTGCAGAATAGAAAGGACTTGATCCAGGTGCTGCAAATGAGTCTCCCAACTAGTACTATAGACCAAAATGTCATCAAAGAAGACCAAGACAAAGCGTCTAAGAAATGCAGAAAATATTTGGTTCATCAAGCTCTGAAATGTAGTTGGAGCGTTGCATAAGCCAAAAGGCATGACCAAGAACTCAAACTGGCCATGATGTGTGATGAAACTATTCTTGTAGACGTCTTTATCAACCATTCTAATTTGGAAATAACCTGATCGGAGATCCAATTTACTGAAATAGGAAGCATCATGAAGTTCATCAAGTAACTCGTCAATAATAGGAATTGGGAACTTACTTTTGATTGCAAGGCTGTTCAAGTGTCGATAGTCGACACACATCCTCCACCCACCATCCTTTTTCTTAACCAAGAGGACTGGAGAGGCAAAAGGACTGTGATTGTGCCTTATTAACCCAGACTGCAGCAACTCTTGTACTATGTGTTCAATCTCATCTTTGTGATAGTGGGGGGTTTTGTATGGGACTTGGAGTTTGGGGATGGCATCTGGGTATAAGTTAATGTTGTGTTCAACTCCCCTAAGTGGAGGAATGGTCGTAGGTTCCTGAAAAACATCGGAATAAGAATACAACAAGGCTGATAGTTGATGAACAAAATCAGCAGATATTTCACTGTCAGTTTCTGGATCTGGCATAATGAAACCTGCTGCATTGAATTGCAACGATTGGCTAGTCATTGGATTGGTCCCAATGTTGAGTAGTTCAGCCTTAATACTGGCAGTAACATCTTCAGCATCAATGGAATGGAGGCGGCCGATAACCACAGATTGTCCTCCTTGGATCGGTTTAGTCATTTCCTTAGCAGATATCAAGTGAAGTTCAGAAGAGTCCTTCACAGCCTGAACTTGGACTCTGTTGTCATCTTTGGTTAATGTGATGTTCATAGTATGGTAATCACAGAGAACAAGGCCATGTAAACTCAACCAATCGCCTCCAAGAATTAAATCATAGCTATGCAAGGGGAAGGTTCGTGGTGAACACATGGAGTGCATACCTTGCATTTTCCAACTAAAATAAAGGCAGTGCAACGTGCTAATCTGACATACCCCATCTGCTACAGCCATCTGCATTGGTTGTACCGATTCCACGGAACTCCCCAGTCGAGACACAAACTTGTCATCTATAAAACAATGGGAACTTCCCCCATCAAATAAAATATGGAGAGGCTGACCCTTGTAAAATCCTTTCACACGGTAAGTGGTCCGATTTCCTTTTCCACAAATGGCATGAAGAGATAGGAGACCATCCGTATATACCTCACTGCTCAAAGGTACGTCTTCACCTTCAGATAACGGATCAACAACATCTACTGGATCACCTGTCATAGCGTAGACCTTTGTAGTGCATTGGTGACCGGGAGTGAAAGGAGCTCCGCATTTAAAACAGAGGTGTATGTCAATTCTCTCTTTCATCTCAGCATCTGTGATAAATTTCCTGCGAGGGGGTGGCGGTAACAACTTATGTTTGTCAGGTTTGTAAGGTAGAGTGAGCAAACCTTGATTTTGTCGAGGAGCGAAAACAGGTTTCGCCACTGGATTCGGTGTGAGCTGCTTAATTAGCGCATTGACCGCCAACTCCTGTTCCCTTGCAATTGAGATTGCCTCCATGAGTGTACGGGGATGTTGGGCTTGAACCACTGCTATGAGGGATGGTTTTAAGCAGCCTACGAATTTTTCGCGATAGAACATCTACTCGAACGCAGGGTAATGAATCATTATGGAAGTTACCATCTCATCAAATCGCTCCAACACATCCTGTAAACTTTCTTCATCACGTTGCTTTAGGCACATAAATTCCTCCAAAAGGGTTTTAGGGAAAAGGAAATTTTCTCCCTCTTAACACTAAAAAGAGAGAAAATGCAGTGACCTCGATATCTCGTGATACTAAATGTTTGTATCCTCGTGTTCCTGAGTGTTCCCAATCTACATTGGATGATGCAAATACACTGATCCAGGATCATCCAACCAACGTTCCAAAAGATAACATCGACAACTTTGAATGGACCACAGTGAAAAATCAATCATCCCTGCAGAAGCAAAATGGGAAGGCCAGGGTTGAGTCATCTACATCCACCGAGCGACCTTTAGCAGCGTTTATATCCAAGCTTCGCTCTAATTAGGTATCTTTTCCACTTTACCAACTTCCTCCCTTCCTAGACCAAGGGTGAAATGTGGCAAATGTTCTCCGACTATGACCAGGTAAATGATGTCCATCTGTCAAGGAAAGTCTCTGCTCTGGATAATCGTTTTGGCTTTGTTCATTTTACAAAGAAATCAATCGGCATCTCCATACTAGAAAATTGAACGGTATTTGGCTTGGGTCGTTCCAACTGCACGTGAGTGTAGCTCGTGATAGTTCTGACAATAGCTCAAAACCACTGAACGACGGACAGTCTACAGACGTGGTGAACTTGTATACAGGTCTAATTAAATGCATGTCAGACCCTTCAGCTTTGCAGTGGTTATCTCGTTGCATAATAAGGATCCCGGTTCCGGTACTAGATTTGCAATCCCTAAACGTGGTGCTGCTAGAGGTAGGGTACAAGGATAGCTCTGCAATGCGTCTAGAGGGAGGTGAAGTGTTACTAAAACTATCCTCATTTATGGACCAAGCGAGAGTCTTGGAAGACTCTATCACAACTGGAAAATTATCTCTGCACTCCTTGCGACCATGGCATCTTATGAATCGGAAAATGGCTCGACAGGCCTGGCTTCAATTATGTGGCACCCCGTTACATTGATATGAGGAATTCTTTAAAGAAATTGCAACTCGTATGGGATCCCTGATAAAAATAGACGATCGCACGCTAGATCAATCGAAATTGCAATTTGGTGCAACCAAGTTCTCACAGTCTCAAATAATGAGATCTGGCAGACTATGGAGGTGGAGATAGAGGAAGAAAAATTCAATGTCCATGTTATTGAAGAACAGCTTCCGGGCACTATTGCTACAGCCTGGATGGTTCCCAGTAAGGTATGGAGACCGCAGGGACGGATTCAAACTAAGCTGGCGGGGAACTGACTGGAATTGAGTAAAGGAAATGTAGCATTTGGAAGTTTGATCTCTGAGGATGATCATAGTTGGAAAGCCCAGTAAGCCGGAAAGGATGATAACGACACCGATAAATCAAGGGAAACTGTTATGGAATGTCGGCGACAAAAGTGATCAATGATGCTCGTTTGGGTCATGCAACAACTCAGTGATAATAAAATAACACTTATTATCAATATAGAACTTGTAGGCAGACAAAAAAATTAGCTGATGCATTTAGACAATGAAGAACACAAGATAATTTTAATGGTCAAGTGGATGCTTTAGCAGTGAGAGAGCCAATGTCCAGAATTTCAAAAGCTATACCATTACCTACAGCCATCGAATTAGATCCAGAATAGGGTTTCTGTTACGCAAGAGGAGCCGAGTCGTTGGAAATGTAGTGATTGGCTCCAATGTAGTGATTGGCTCCAGATTGGGTTGTGCAGCCATAGCAGCCAAACGGGCCGGAGGATGACGTCCTTGATAGGTGAAATTCATCTGTTGGTAACAATCAAGAGCTGTATGATAATACCGATCGCAAATCTGGCATCTGCATAGTTGGATACATTAGTATGGGTTGGAAAATTACTGGACTGTGGGCCATAAGAGCTGTTCAGCCCAGGTAAATAAGCAGGCCCAACATGTTGTTGCCCAACAGAAGATGGCCCTGAATAGTTATGACCAACAAAATGTTGGGCCTGCTTATTTTTTGTGGATGATGGATTTGGCCTTCTCTCATCCCATTATACTTGTTGTGTTGCATTTTGTTTGGTGGCCGTCCATTCTTGTAGAAGGCGACCGGATGAGGCAGCTTCGCAGTGTAGGACAACAAGGATTTCTCGAATTTCTCCAATTCCATGGGTTTCTCGACCCTGAGCAAATGATGTCCGCGATAAAGAAATTGGGAGTGTAATCCACCGACAATGTAAGATGGAGGTCATCATCGATAACGTCGGATCTGGTTGCTCGAAATTCAGCGACGATCTGTTTAGCCACATCAAGGTAATCATTGCACGACCATGCCTCTTGTGAGAGGGTTTGGAGGCGACACTAGAGATCAAATTTCTCTATTTTGTTCAATCCGCCATACTTGTTGGAAAAAAATTGCCAGACGGCCGACGACGATCTAAGGTGTAAAATTAGATGAAGAACTCAGTTAGTCAGTGTATAATCGATCCAGCTCAGACAATATTGATCTTTCTTTTACCATACGACATAATATGGATTCTTCTTTGGGAGAGGTTCCTGGCCAGACGCAACAACACCGCTAGTAAGAAATTCTGTTGGTGCCTTCTCAGTGCCATCAACAATATACATTAGATCATTGCTCCTTAGAATTGGAACAAATTGTGATGCCCAAATGAGGTGATTCGAGCCATCACATTTGGTAATAATTACAAGTGGTAGACTTGGTGAATTGAAGGTAGTCATTACCATAGTGATGAAAACTGGAAATGTTGTCGTAAGGAGTAGGAAGACACTGTAAATTGCACACGGATTATTCAATACCATAACAGAATACACGGACAACGATTAGATCTCCAATTAGGGGTGCTTAATCGGTATTACCGATCGGTAATCGGTAATACCAATACCGAACCGAACTTTTTCGGTATTTGGAAA
>JAOWBN010234692.1:0-12390 GCA_028565015.1 Pinguicula moranensis
TTCTTGGAGAAGAGAAGTCATCTTTGGATATATATTATCCTTTTGTATTGTTACTATCATCAATTTCACAACACTTTGTTTGATTATATTTTCGTAGGGATTTCTTATAGATGTGGTTTCAATATAAAAGAAACCAATAACCAATGGTATTGAAGGCTACAATCGAAAGAACCAGAGCCTGTTTTATACTTATTCAATTTTGGGATTTTGGTTCCCTTATTTTTTTAGATTAATTTAATAGGAGTGTTTTAAAACTATGTTTCGACTTTTTCTACTTTTTTTAAAAAACCAGAAATACGTTTTTTTTAAATGTAGATTTGGACAATTTTTTTATTCTCCTACTGACTCTAATGATAATTTTTATTTTTAATTTTTACTTATTATTTTCTAATATTTAATTTTATTTCTAATAAATCTTTACTTTTAGGCTTTTTAAATGTTTATGTTGAGAGATTTTGAAAATTTTAACACTATTATTAAAAAAAGGCTATCATAAAAAAGTTAACTTTGGAAACACTCCAACACTTCTTAGATAAAAGTAGAAAAAGTAGGAGAAATGAAAATGAGAAATAAGAAACAAAAGGAGAGCCAATAGGAAAAAAATGACTAGAAATACAAAATAGAGCCTAAATATTAAAGTATTAAGAAAGTAAGATATATGGAGTATGCCCCAATACAAATTTCTTGTGATAGAATTTCTTCACGAGATAGTGAAGTTTTTTTTGGTGAGTATGATACAAGGTTGTAGTTTAATAATCAAAGGAAGAACCCAAAATAGAGATTGGATTTTTTTAAAAAAACGAAAACGTAGTAGGAAGCGATTCAATAAGTGGACTCTGTTTCGTGTTTTCCAAGCCCAATAACTTATTATTTTGATAGGGCGCATTAATATGGGCCCAACATTCATAAATTCATTGGCCCATAACCAAAATAAATATGAAAATGAAAATTTTAAGGAATGTGAAGGCCCTTACTCCTTAGACTACGTGAGCAGTGGCTGCGGTATTTTTAATGATTTTTTTAAAGTGGAAAATTTAGTTTAAAAACAATTATTAGGATATTTTTAAATATGCCGAGCCCCATTGCCATGATCTTTCAATTTCCCACTGCCCACTTTAGAATGAGGATTATTTTTTGTACCTCTAAAAAAATTTAGATTCGACTTTTTTTTTTTCTAGATTATTTGAGTATCTATTTAATGATCCACTTCTTCTTCCTATTCGCATTTTTTCATGCAAGATTTTTTTTTTTTTTGAAGTAGGTACAGGACAACTTTTTTTCTTCTTCTCCTTCTAGTAGCAATTCAGAAAATAAATTAAAGTTGTAAAAAAATAATATTTTTACAATTTTTATTTTTTTAGTAGTTTGCACATAAACTTCAAACTTCTAAAAAAATAAGAAGAAAGAGAAACAAAATAAAAAGTAAAAAGTAAAAGCTGAAAAACACTAGAGGTACAAAACAAGCACTGAATGAAACTTGTGGAATTTAAGCTACAACTTACAGTTTCTAGTTATTCACGTTCCATTAACCGGAGGCATGAATTGTTAGAGTTAGATATCCTATACAGATTAGGAACCAAATATAATCTAACTTATAAAAAATATGATGCTACAATCAATCACCTTGATACTAAGGTTCTAATGAGAGTAACCCACATACCTTATAAGTGGGCCCATACGCGCACGCCACACGGACCCAAGCCCAGTGGTACGAGTCTACTAAATTCTTTACATGGTATCAGAGTTGAATATGGCTTAACAGCGCAGTAAAAGATCCAATAGCCTCTAACTCATAATTGGTCGAGCCATTGAAATTGATAATGAACTTATGAGCCTATTGCTCGGCTATATAAAAAATTGATGATATGGTTATATGTCTATAATGTTGATTGTGAGGTACAAGCCCACATTATAAAAGCAAGTTTCAATAAGGTTTGTCTAGTTGAACTTGAGGGAGAGTGTTAAAATCAAATATCCCACACATATTGCACACACAAATATAAACCAATATATAAAAAAATACAAACAATGACCTTGATACTAAGGTTTTAATGAGAATAACCCATATTCACCTTATAAGCTAACTCACACACGCGTACGCCCGCACGGTCTGAGCCCACCTGGGCCAGGTTTATTAAATTCTTTATATAGTATTAGAGCTGATATGATTTAACAACTCAATAAGGATTTAACAGCTACGATCCTTGACACGCAATAAAATAATAGATATGGGAGACCTGCTCAGTAGAGGAGTTTAGAGATCACTGATGTATTTTCCTTATTGTGTGTCTGATTGGTTGGAAGAGCTATCTTTGCTCTTCGGTTGAAACCCTTTTCTGTAAAATACTTTATTTTAATGAAATTTTGGCTTAACAAAAAAAAACTCAATAAAGATTAAAGGGCCTTTGATACCCGCAATCGCGCAAGCCCAACTATTGAAACTAATAATGAATCTGTGAGCTTATTTCCTGGCCATATGAAAGATTGAAAATGGAGTTATGGGCTTATGTTGTTGATTGTCGTGATACAAACCCACGTGTTGAAAGCAATTCTCAACCGGGTTATCCCAGTTGGATTTGAGGGGAATGTTAGAGTTAAATATCTTATATAGAGTAGGAACACAAATATAATCAAACTTATAAGGAAATATGGTCATACAATAAATTATCTTGGCACTAAGGTGATTATGATATTACTCCACATCCTGCTTATAAGTTGGTCCACACGCGTGGAGGTGTGGCTAGCTTCTCAAGTTTCAAAAATAAAATAAAATGTTATTCTTTAAATTTCTTTAGCTTTTAGTATATCTTTTTAATTTTATCCTCTTACTACAAAAAGTGTATATTCATTGTTCAGGCCTTAGCAGAGGCTGAGGCTGGGGGACCGAGGGGGCCATGGCCCTTCTGGATTTAAAAAAAAGTACATGTAATTTTTTTTTCCTAATTTGGTCCTCCCTTAAATAATGTAATGATATTTGTTCCTTAATAAATATGTGTTGCTTACTTAGCTCAACTGGTTGCATGCTATGGTTTTCAATCGTAAAGGCTAGAGTTCAAGTCTCGAACTCCTCTTTTTGGTTATTTTTTTTGTCTATTAGACTCAAAACTTTGATGAATAGGGATTCGATCCCTAGGTTGCAGGGTTGATTGCACCCGAACCAACCACCAAACCATTGGTTATTTTTTTTTATCTATCAGACTCAAAACTTTGATTGAATAGAGATTCGATCCCTAGGTTGGAGGGTTGATTGTCCCTGAATCAACCACCAAACCATCTAGCATTCACGTTCAATTTAGGTAATATTATTATTATTGATATATATTATTTTATATTTTTTTGCACAATTTTTAATATATATTTCTTTAATATATTTATTATTTAGATTGTAGTTAAAAAATTAAATTTCGTAAAAAGAAAACCTTGACCTATAAAAAAAATTGAAAATCTTTTTACTATAAACATTCATCGATCAAAAACGAAAAAAATTCAGATGCTTACGCTATATTTCTATTGAAAAATGTACTTCTAAATTCACGTAAATTTTTATTGAATTTGGTTATATTTTTTTTTTCAAACCCAATTTTTTTTGGATTTTTCGCACTTTAAATATATCCTATCTGACCCGGCCCACTCTCTTAAAATCCAAAACATTTGACCCCCATCTATTCAATTCCTGGCTCCGCTCATGGGCCTTGGTAAAAATCTTTTTCCTCAAACATTTATTGGCTTGCAAATGAATCAATACCATGTACAAACCCTTTTTTCGTAGTTAAAATTATTTTAATAAAATGCCAAGTGGCCTGTTGATCCAATATAAATTGGTCCCAATCCTTCTGTTCGTCATATGCGAATGAGGGAACGACTGCTACTAGCCTATCATAGGATTGAGATTCCCGATAATTGAGTTTGTGCTTTGTAGCAAGCACTATTTGTCAGAAAAATTATAGGCCAGATATTTGGGCTATGGCTTTTACTCTAGAGAAGGGCTGTGTACCTCCTTACTTTCTGGACAAATAGACAAAGTGAGATGGACTAACTCCAGGCCCATTTCCTGTTTTATCTTGACCACGCCCATGCCTTGTCCCTAAGTTTTGGGCTTCGTTGCTTGTCCCAAACAGGCGTCTGTCTCGGTTCTTAAGGCCATAGACCACTTCAATTTTATCTTTGGGTGCAGCTAGTGTGCTCTTCAAATCTGCCTCGGGGAAACCAACCATCTCTTCTGATTTTTTGAGCACCCCGCCAGTTGTTTCCCCTCCCACGCTTGTGTTCTCCGGAGGTGCAAAGAAAACTGCAGCAGTGTCTTCCCTAGGAGCAAAGGAAGGCACGCCTGTGTCCTCCCGAGGCGTAAAAGAAGCCTCCCTACACCTATTTGCCATCATTCACTCTTATTTTTGGCCAAATACGGCCACCCACCCATGCTGTTGTCAACTGCCACCTGCCCTAGGGTAGGAAAAACTACCGCAATGAAACAGCTGTCGTACATACCCCCGTTGATGTTGGAGCCCAAATCCGTTAGTGAAGAACGTGTCTATTAGTGGAGGGGCAATTACATCATTTGATTAGTCCCTGGAGGAATTCTAACTATATCAGAATTCCTTCTTATAAATATTTTTGTCTTTCATTGTATGGTGTATTCAAAAAACATTACAGTGAAATAAAGAACCTTAGCCGTCGTGGAAGTAGTCAATTTGGGTGAATCACGTAAATCTGTGTTTTTCGTTTCATTTTCGCACTAGTCTTTGATCATGTGTGTATTGTTCGATTCTAACAATGATATCAGAGCGAGGTTCTGTATCACAACGATCTGAAAGAGATAGAAAGCGCGAAGGGTTTAATTGACAAATTCAATGGAACCAATTTTGATATCTGGAGAATGTAGATGGAAGATCTTCTGTATTAGAAAAACCTTCACGATCCCTTGTCTGGAGTGAAGCCAAAAACAATAAAGCAAGATGTTTGGGATCTAAAGGATGACCAGGTACTAGGATTAATTCGTCTGTCACTAGCAATGAACGTTACTTTCAACATTGAAAAAGAAAAAAATGACTGCACGAGTTTTGAAGTCCTTATCAAACATGTATGAGAAACCATCGACAATGAGGAGTAAAATGCCATTTACCCCCTGTACTATACCTATTAGTTAATTTACTCCCCTTACTTTCAAAAGAGCTACTTTATCCCCATGTACTTTCAAAAAGAAGCCCACTGCTCCAGATTGATCTTCACGCGCGTATCTGCGACTGGGGAAATTTTTACTTTGTTCAGAGAGTTGGTGAAGGAGGCTTGATCAATGATGAGTTCTAGGGTGTTCAAGACTAGAAATTTTGAGGCCCCATTAATGGAAACATCAATAGATAAACTTCCCGTGAAAGAGCAAGCAGAAAGAAGTGAGATCATAACTCTTGGGGACTGCAAATTCTGGTAACCTTGGTTTCCCTTTGAACTGTTCAATACTCTGCTCTTGAAATTCCATCCCTGCTATTAGTGGGGTGGGTCTCTCTGCGAGTGGGAAGGACGACGTGGCCCTATGGGTCGGGTGTTTGGTCTAAGAAAGAATGGGTGCTGCCGGAGATTGATAGCGATGATATAGTCAGTGCGTTCGAGGGGAACTCGAATTTATTCTGGGCTGAGCGTTTCGGCAAAGAGTTTCTGGGGATGAATGATTTGTGGGTGAAGCATTGCGGGATTAGCCACACGGGCAGTTTTAAGGATCTGGGCATGACTGTTTTGGTCAGTCAAGTGAATAGATTGCGTAAAATGAAGCGTCCTGTTGTCGGTGTGGGATGCGCGTCAACTGGAGATACATCAGCAGCTCTATCAGCTTACTGCGCTGCTGCTGGGATCCCTTCAATTGTGTTCTTGCCTGCAAACAGGATTTCTTTGGCTCAGCTAGTTCAACCTATTGCGAATGGTGCTTTTGTTTTGAGTATTGATACAGATTTTGATGGTTGTATGCAGTTGATCCGCGAAGTCACAGCTGAACTGCCCATTTACTTGGCTAATTCTTTGAACAGTTTGAGATTAGAGGGGCAGAAAACAGCAGCCATTGAGATTTTGCAGCAATTTAATTGGCAAGTCCCTGATTGGGTAATTGTTCCTGGTGGAAATCTTGGGAATATATATGCTTTCTACAAAGGCTTCCACATGTGTAAAGAGCTGGGGCTTGTTGATAAGATCCCAAGGCTTGTTTGTGCTCAGGCTGCTAATGCTAACCCACTATACTTGTATTTCAAGTCTGGGTGGAAGGACTTCAAGCCTGTGAAAGCCGGAACTACTTTTGCCTCTGCAATTCAGATTGGTGATCCCGTTTCGATTGACAGAGCAGTATATGCATTACAGAACTCAAATGGGATTGTTGAGGAGGCAAGTGAGGAGGAATTGATGGATGCTATGGCTCAAGCTGACTCAACTGGGATGTTTGTTTGTCCTCACACTGGTGTAGCTTTAACTGCTTTGTTCAAGTTGAGAAATAGTGGGATTATTGGACCAACAGACAGGACTGTAGTAGTGAGCACTGCACATGGATTAAAGTTCACACAATCCAAGGTTGATTATCACTCCAAGGAGATAAAAGACATGGCTTGCCGTTTTGCAAATCCACCGGTGCAAGTTAAGGCAGATTTTGGGTCGGTTATGGATGTGCTGAAGAAGTACTTGCACCGGAAGGATTCCATGGAGTACTGCTCCTGATTGCTCTTTGTAGTGGTTTGCCATTCTGTCTTTATGTATGTTTTCTTTGATCAATATGGAATGTAAGAGGGATTAGATTCTGACTTTTCAGAAACGTGTTTGAATAAATTACATGCATTTCTTATTTAGTTTGAGCTCTTGGGGTCATGGAGATACTGAGCCTCAATAATGTTAAGACACCACTACCAGTTAAATGGATCAGATGCATAAATTAACTAGGAACATGGTTTTATGCATACAAGTCGGTCAACTCAAGCGACCCTTGAGAAAGGGAACGACCGAAGTTGATGTTAAGAAATTATCATCCTCTTACTAAAATTCGCCACTGGTCAGATACTGCTCATGGCAATCCAAGTTCATTCTTCATTGCAGAAATTGAACAAATAACTAGGATCAGAGAGACCCATCCCACTAAACGCGCGCCTAATGACGTCCAATACTATTATGGATGAAACAGAATCCTTGGACTACCAATTAGGAACTTGCTTATATGCAGCATAGGCACAACTCTACTGTGATACGGGACGTAAATGTCCTGCAAAGATCATAATCCTGCAAATCCAGATCCACATCCACATAAAACATAAATATACTCCAATAAATCCAGATGTGTAAATGGCCTGCAAATTCGGATCCACATCCAGAAGCAACATACCTTATGTGCTCCGAGAATAATGTTGTGGATGTGGAAATTTCAAACATAAAACATAAATACACTTCCGACTCGCAGAGCGACCCACCCCACTAATAGCAGGGATGGAATTTCAAGAGCAGAGTATTGAACAGTTCAAAAGGAAACCAAGGTTACCATAATTTGCAGTCCCCAAGAGCTATGATCTCGCTTCTTTCTGTTTGCTCTTTCACGGGAAGTTTATCTATTGATTTTTCAATTGATGGGGCCTCAAAATTTCTAGTCTTGAACACCCTCAAACTTGTTATTGATCAAGCCTCCTTCACCAACTCTCTGAACAAAGTAAAAATTTCCCCAGTCGCAGATACGCGCATGAAGATCAATCAGGGGCAATGAGCTTTTTTTTAAAGTACAGGGGGGTAAAGTAGCTCTTTTGAAAATATAGGGGAGTAAATTACTAGTACAGGGGGTAAATGACATTTTACTTAAATTTTGGGGAAGAAAGTGTTACCTTGTAGAGGAGGTGACAACGCACTAGTTGTGGTAGGTAGGATGGCTAGAAAAAATCAACTCCAGCGAGAAGTGGTCGTCGTTCTTGGTTGCTGGATGAAGAGAGCGGGGCACCGCTCGTTATGTGAAAGAATGCTCGCCCACGTATCCCCTTTTTAACCTAATCATTTTATTATTTGTTTAAAAAACATCTTCCAATGACGGCCGCCACAATCCAAATTCTAGGAAAGTCAGCAGCCACAACTGGTGTGCCACCTACTTCCACACTTTATAATTCTTTTTGAAACATTTTAGAAGGGGAATTTGGCCATCTCCGAAGGGGGGCATTGTCATCAAAAATTTCCACAAAATATTGGATAACCAGAGGCAATTCCTCCAGACAGGCAATCACCAAAAATTAGTTTGAGTGAAAATAAGCACGGGGAGGAGGCTGCTGGCTGAGGAAGTAAACAATGAAGCGGCCGTTATCAAAGACTTTTGCTTGAATTCTCAAAGGCTGGATGTGTTTTTCAAGATTTTTCAAAGTTTGTGATTTTATAAAAGCAATAAATTTTAACACCTAAGACTAAAAAAGCGATAAAGAAAGCAAAAATCATATACTTTGGGTGCCTCTCGGGCAGCTCTTTATTTATCCTTGTTTAGTTTTACTCAAATAGTAGTTTCAATGATCTTGCACCGGAGTGATCTCAACATCCCCCACGGGGGAAGGAACAACCAAAAAGGAAGGGGTTCAACTTGCTTCTCGTGATCTACTAGTGTCAAAAACTTTGAAAGAAGCCCCATAGCCTTTGATCTTGTCGAATAGGCCCACTACAATCCTTCCTAACTTTGGGACCAAGGACTTTTCTTTTGCTTGCTCTCAATTTTGCTCGTACAAAATCTTCTTGCAGAATTTTGGCTTACAAAAGTCCAATGAGGTCTAGAGGAGGGAAATTGATGTTAACGTTTGAAAACATATCAAAAAGGGAAGAGAATTCCATATCCTTATGCCCGAGGTGGAGCCCATTTGGGAAGGGGCACCAGAGGTATATCTAGTTCGGACACATTTCATGGCTCAGATACGTCCTTGGTTCTTCTTTCCTCCTTAGCCTTTCCTTCCCTGAAGAGCTTTTTGCATTCCTTGTGCTCGAGACTTGCCTCTTTGCTCTCTTCCCCAACTTTTCCCTTTGAGTATGATGGAGCTCGATGGCTAGTTGTGCAACTAGGGTCTCAACCTTCTTGATAGAGGCTTCAATAGACTCAAATTGTTGGCTAGTTCTCTCGTGGTTTCTATGAATGGAAACGATTAATGCTGTGGAGTTCCTCCACATTCTGCTCTTTGTACCCATAAACGCTCCCCTCCACGGGTGAAGAACATTGGTCACAATCATAGTCCATGGGTACTCCATTCATCTATTGAGAACTTACTTCAAGAAGCTCATAAATATCATAAACTTCAACTAGAGTCATGTGACATGTCAAATAACTAAAGATAAACATTCAACTAAGAAAACACAATCTAAACTCGACACCCGAAGCCCCAGCAACGGCACCAAAACTTGACGTACTAAAGACACAACAAGAATACTCGCAATTATACGAATCAGTAAAGTACCGATAAGTTTCCCGAGATTGAATCCCTCAAGGATTTGGATTGCTATCAAGCCTAAACTATGTCATCCTAAATTACTTATTTATCCTTTTGAAAGCAATTAAAAGATTGGTTTGTTTGTAAAGTGAACCAATGACTAGGGGGTGACTACCTAAGCACAGACTTGGCCATATTTCTCTTTAGTGCATGAGCCACAAAGACTTTCATCTGAAATACCTCGGCTGAGGTAGTCAGTCGCTTTCACTATAGGGGTGGGCGCCTCTAGTGATTTCACTTTCATAGCTCAATTACCGAGGCGGGCACCAGGTAAAGAGAAGCGGGCTCCACTGCTGCTAGCTTTGACACTTATGTGCATTATTCACCTACGTTTGATCTCTTTCACCTCAAAGCACCTAAAACATAAACTGACAAAAAAAAAGTAAAATATAACACGCAGAGGATCGAAAGCAAGAAAATGTAGCCCAATATACCCTTGATGAGTTGGTATAAACCGCTCATCAAATCCCTCAAACCTGGCCTATGCTTTTCCTCAAGCAAACACAAACATAAAAACACTCAAAGCAATAAACAAGAAAAATCAAACAATGAGCAAGCACTTACCTCGCCAACTTTGCCTATTTAACATCTTATCCATCTCTTTGTGGGATTAGAGAACAAACAAGCAAATTGGGTCGAGAGGATTCACACATATACATGTTCGGACTAAAGCAAGTTCAATGCTCATCAATTATATGTCGGCTTACTCTCATACAATCCATCACCGTGTGTGTGCAAGGACAGACCATTCAAACAACGGACCCCAACACAAAAGCATCAAAAATGTTCCACGATTAGGCTTCAACTCCACCTTTACAAATGGGATAGTTTATAAGTAGGCCTTGACCTGACCCTACAACCTAAACCGATTCATCATGTGTCGGACCAGTGCCCTGCATGGGCACTCGTCTATGCTTTCAAGAATCGCGTGCCAACCAAGTTGGTCGGGTGATTGCTCCAATCCACCCAATTTCACTAGAACATTCACTTGTGAAGACAAAATGTTGCTAGTGCTCCAAAATGCTTCCATCCGCTGAGATCTTTCTCAAGGTTCACTCACAGTGCCCATGTTTGTACACCACATTTGCCATGCCAATGCGAAACACACGGCAAAGTGTCTACGTGCCCGTTCGTCCGCATCCACTTCCTCAAATCTTTCTCGCACCACAAGTCAATTTCTTTAGTTAGTGTGATGCCAAACCAACACCATTAGGCCTTTGTACGTAAGCTCACCGTGCCAAGGCATATGTCAAATCTACATGTATAACATTTGATGTGGTCGAATTTTGTCGTGTCTGGTTAAATAGTAAAATAATAATAATATAATATAATATAATGGGAATTAAATCCGCAATATTTAATATGGTAAAAAAATATTGGGCAGTATGACGTGATTCTCTTGTACAAAGAATTTTGTTTACAAATTTCATTCTCCCTTTTCCCTTTTCTTTTCCTCATCTGCCATTTTCTTTCCATCCTATTTATAGTTGAATTTCTTATTGTCTGTCAGTGCATAGAGTATACAACTCAATAGGTTACTTGCTATTCTCCTATGCCTTTCTTCACATGTGTAAGATGTGAGCTAGTTTCCTTGTGTACAAGTGGCTGCATCACGTGTAGATTGCTCAAGTGAGATGTGTATTCTTGGGCTCAATCCAACATGGGACGAAGAGTGTTGCAAGTGGAATAATTTCCTTGGGCTGTCTTCGATGCGTTGTTGGGTTCGACGGGATGGGCTATATGGGATAGTTGACGGGCTAGGATAAATTGGGCTATACCATTTACTCTCCCCGCCCTTGGTCGATTTCTGGAAAAGAATCTAACTATGTTTTTGGCCGATTTCTGATTCTCTAACTGGCATTTTTTCGGTGGGGCATTTTCGTGCTTTCATCAAAATATATGTTTTTCGTTTTCTGGAGTTTTAGATGTTTGACATCATGGTCTTGCGAGATCCCTTGTAGTTGGGTGAAACTGTCACTGTATAGCACTTCCTTTTGAATATCCATCTCATCATGCCTCGTTAAAACCTTATTAGGAAAAAGTCCAATGGCAAAAAGTTCTAGTGCAGAAAAAAGAATACATGTTTTGATGTTTGCTTACGGAGGTGTCATTCATGCATCCATTTATTTATTTAGTCTTCATCAAAGATACATTGCTCAGTTATATTTGTATTGGTCATAAATTCTAATTTTTTGGGACACAAGTCAGAGTGGTAAGGATCATATTGTTCTGCTTTTGGCGAATGCTTACTAATATTCTCGAAAGTAGCAAGCTTTTTGGCTGTTGCATTATCGGTATTTCGACTGTTGGTTGATAAGAGAAAAGTGTAACTGAGTATGGATTCGTAGAGCTTTTGGCAGCTGCTATAATGTGTGATTGTAGGCCCGACCAGGCTAGGTAGGTTGTGTAGCCAACTTCAAGACTTGGGCCATCAATTGATTTTTGGGCCTAGAATGCATATCTAATGGGTTTTTAGTCTTGAGGTATTGGAGAAGATAAAAAAAATTCTTCAAATCTTTGATGACTCCTGCTGAAAAATGAGAAATATTAGAGTAGATAAGTGGTTGGCATGACTCACCTTTTATGGACTTCCTATTATTGATGATCTCAACATCAGAAGCGTGAAGATTGGCTGGTTACGTTCAGGAAACGTCTTTTTTTTACGATGGTTCAACATAAGAGCGTGAACATTTTTTCTGGCAATGGTTAAACTGGAAAGCGTGAACATCGTTATATTGGCGACAATTAAGTTGGAAAGCGTGAACATCGTTCTCTAGGCGATAGTTGATGAGATCCAAGCATCAAGGCCCGTGTCTAAGGAGACCACACAAGAGGGAATGGATCCCGTGAAACTACCCGATGGACCTATCATTAGGGCACCGCTCAAATGTTTCAAACAAGGTCTTGTGGCCTTAATTCATGAAGTTTGGGC